>JAEIIG010032068.1:0-24623 GCA_018904695.1 Drosophila parvula
ATGACGTTATTATTAATTTTTTATATATTTTAATTACTCATATCTTTTAAATTTAATATATATAAAATTTAGCTAAATTATATTTATATTAAATTTAAAAGATAGGAGTAATTAAAATATCAAACTATGCAACAAAATAAATTTAAATTTTTTTAAAACAAATGGTTTGAATAGTATAAATACTTCTCGATTACACTTTCATGTATTCACTGTCATAACCACTGTAGCGCAGATAAATACTGAAAAATACCGATGTAAGAAATAATTAGAATTGGCGGCTGGTTGGTGTTTTGTTTTTATCCGCCCGCTTTGGGAACGAAACAGCTGGCGAGGCAGACAGTATTGATAAACCGTTCTTTCCATCGCTTTACAGTTACAACATCGCCAGATATAAACCAATATATAGGAGTACACGTGGAGAAGGTTCCAAGGAAGAAGACGACTGACCATGGCGGAGGACACAAGTTCGCCGATGGACAGATTCTGTGGCTCCACGTTCTGGGTGAGTGAATCCATTTCTCAATAGGAACGGAGCCTATTCCAGTAGTTATGAATCGTTTTTTAATGGTTTCTTCTATCAAATAGAACTCAACGGAAACATGGTATACCAACACCCCCGACTTTACGCCGTGCTTTGAACAAACGGCCCTGGTATGGACGGCCTGCGCCTTCTACTGGGTGTTCGTGACCTTCGATTTCTACTACTTGAAAGCGAGTCTGGACAGGAACATACCGTGGAACAAGCTCAATGTGACCAAGGCCTTGGTGAATCTGGGCCTGCTGGTCATCACGGCCCTGGATCTGATTATGGCACTGGTCAAGAAGGGCGGCGACAGTGACTTGCCGCTGTACGATCTGGATGTGTGGGGTCCAATCATCAAGTTCGCCACCTTCCTCTTGATCTTCTTGTTCATCCCTCTGAACCGAAAGTATGGTGTCCAGACCACGGGCTGTCAGTTCCTGTTCTGGTTCCTGCTCGTCGTGCTGTCGATTCCGCGCTGCCGCACGGAAGTTCGTTTGGATACGGAGCGCCAGAAGATCGTGAGCTCAGAGCAGCCCACCGAGCATGATTTCTCCTGGGACGAGTACCAGTTCGCCAGCTTCTTCATCTTCTTCACCTTCTCGTGCCTCATGCTGATCCTGAACTGTTTTGCCGACGGCCTGCCGCGTCAGACCAAGTACCAGAGGGGCGAGAACGAGATTCCCGAGCTGTCGGCCAGTTTCCTCTCGAGGATCACGTACCAGTGGTTCGATAAGATGGCCCTCAAGGGTTACCGCAACCCGCTGGAGGAGAAGGATCTGTGGGATCTGCGGCCGCAGGACAGCTGCTCTGAGGTTATGCCCATCTTTGCCCACCATTGGAACCAGAACGTGCGCAAGAACTACAGGAGCAAGACCCGCGTGGAGCCGAAGGCACAGTTCAGCAACGGAAACGTGACCTTCGAGAATCCGCATGGCGATAAGAACGGCCGGAAGAAGGGCATGGCTAGCATTATGCCGCCCATCTACAAGTCCTTCGGCGGAGTCTTCCTGTTCGGCGCCCTGATGAAGCTCTTCACCGATGTTTTGACATTCGCCCAGCCCCAGGTCTTGAGTTTGATCATCAGCTTCGTAGAGGATCAGGAGAAGGATCCGCAGCCCGAATGGAAGGGCATCTTGTACTCCGTCCTGCTGTTCGTCTTGGCCGCTGCTCAAACCTTTATTCTGGGCCAGTACTTCCATCGCATGTTCATCGTGGGCCTGAGGATCAGGACTGCCTTGATCAATGCCATCTATCGCAAGGCCCTCCGCATTTCCAACTCCACCAAAAAGGAATCCACCGTCGGTGAGATCGTCAACCTGATGGCCGTGGATGCCCAGCGTTTCATGGAGCTGACTACCTACCTGAACATGATCTGGTCGGCGCCTCTGCAGATCGGTCTGGCCCTATTCTTCCTCTGGCAGCAGCTGGGACCCTCTGTGCTGGCGGGTCTGGCTGTGATGATTATCCTGATTCCCGTGAACGGAGTGATTGCCAGTCGCATCAAGACCTATCAGATCAGGCAGATGAAGTACAAGGATGAGCGTGTGAAGCTGATGAACGAAGTACTCAGTGGCATTAAGGTGAGTTGCGGGGGGATTAAGGATATAATAAGAGAGGAGGATCAACTTCAGAGTCGGGTTTTGCAAGTAATCTCCTTTAATGACCACATGAACGGAAGAATAGCTAAAAGGATAAAGAAAATCTGGTCTATAGTTTAGTTATTTGTTAATCCGGTTTTGTGGTAACTAATCCTTTAAGCCTGAAGTCATAAGTCTTTACAAATGGGGTTAAAGTGTTGGGTGTCTGGAACTAATTTCACCTTTTTTTAGGACAGAAGAGCTCTGTGCAATTATTATTTCTCTGCAACCAAATTAATGTATTTTCCATTCCCACAAAAGGTCCTGAAACTGTACGCCTGGGAGCCGAGCTTCGAGAAGCAAGTCCTGGACATTCGTGACAAGGAAATTGCGACGCTGAGATCCACCGCTTATCTGAATGCCGGCACCTCCTTCCTCTGGTCCTGTGCCCCCTTCCTGGTAAGATATGCCAGCCCCGCCGGGCTCCCGAGTCCTTCTCTTTACAGCTGGCAGCTATGATGATGATTGAGTTGTGGAACCTACATATATGGCAAGCAAAGTGGACTAATCTGGCAAATATGTGTGTGCTCCTTCGTGTTCGAACAATTACAAAAAAGGTTTCCTTGGTCACGTTCGCAACTTACGTCTTGGTCAGCGAGGCGAATCAGCTGAGCGTCGAGAAGGTGTTCGTCTCACTCGCCCTCTTCGACATCATGAAAATTCCGCTGACCGTCTTGCCTATGCTGAGTGTTGACATAGCCGAGGTATGGATGCGCCTGGCCACATCGATAATGATGACGATGATGATGATGATGATGACGGAATCTTCTCCCATTTCCTCCCATTCCCATTTACCCTGCAAAAAAAAAAACGAAAAAGGATCAAGAAATACCATTTTTAGCAACGCCTTAAACCATATTGTGTACTTCTTTTTCGTAGGTTTCATTAGTTACATTCGCCACTTACGTTCTAATCGATGAAAATAACGTGCTTGATGCCACAAAAACCTTTGTCTCATTATCATTATTCAACATCCTACGTTTTCCGTTAACAATGTTGCCCATGCTGATCACCAACCTGGTACAAGTAAGTTACGCTCAATTGCAATACCAAAATACTATCCACTTGAGTCCGATCACAGTGGTGCTGTGGGATTAGCTTCACTGTGATCCCCGGCCCCACTGTGATCGGTGATTTTGTGCCGTTTTGTGATTGTGATTTATGTTTATTTACTTAATCTGAATTCTTTTTATAGCAAAAAAAAATGTACACCGAGAAATGACCCATTAACCAATGTTTTCCCTATCCCTCATTTCTTGGTTCCATTAATATTCAATTTAAATTTTTCATCATCGCATTCATCTGGGATTTAAGCTCGTCCGAACCAAACCAATCCTATAAATCTGGTTGTGGGGATTCTCCTCTTCCATCCGTCTCGATAGCAACCATTTGTTTGGGTATTTTCTCTCTTTAAATATGCCCTTGCAGAGGGCACTTATCGGGGGACTTAATTATAGGATTTAACGAGGTCACGATGGTCTGTCTGCTTGCAAAGAAAGGTGTGGGTTTTGAGTATTGATAATAATGTTCAAGGGTTTCTGTTTGTGGGCGGTAATCGTGGGTGGTACAGAAATTACAAGTAACTTTAAATTTATTCTTCGGTTTTAAGGGTTTTAAAACCCCAAGAAACTATTTGTTAAAAAAATTTATACAGCGGTGCCACAGAAATTGCTATTAGTCTAAAAGTAGGACTTAGATAAGTTCTTTAATTCACAGCTTTTTTAATAAAATAATATATATTTTGTAGCATACATTTGGGTCTAATTTCAAGTGATTTAAAATTCCCAGCTGTTTCTGTGGCAACCCTGATAGAAAGATTTTTCTAAAATAGCCCCCGAAATTCACTCGCCGTTCTGCAGGGGCGTTAAGCCCTCGGCAGACTCCGAGGATATTTTTCATTCATTGCTTTACGGATTAGAACTTTTCATGAATACCCTTTCATACCCTCCCCTTTTCCCAAGCCCTACTAACATAATCTGTGTGTTTAAAGACTAGTTAAAAGTGCAAAATATATTAATCGATTTACCCTTTTCATGTGCGCTATAGACGCAAGTTTCTGTGAATCGTATTAACAAGTTCCTGAACAGTGAGGAACTGGACCCTAAAAGCGTCAGCCACGATTCGTCCAAACGTAAGAATTACCATTTTTATATAATTCAATTTTTAAGTTAAATAATTAAATATATTCCAGCCCATCCCATGACCATTGAAAATGGTGAGTTCTCCTGGGGCGACGAGATCACGCTGCGCAACATCAACATTGAAGTGCGCAAGAGCACTTTGGTGGCCCTCGTTGGTACTGTGGGCTCCGGCAAGTCGTCGGTTGTCCAGGCCTTCCTTGGCGAAATGGAGAAACTTGCGGGCAATGTCAACACAGTGGGCAAGCTGGCCTATGTGCCGCAGCAGGCGTGGATTCAGAATGCGACGGTGCGGGACAACATCCTCTTTGGCAAGACCTACGACCGGAAGCGCTACAACAAGGTCATCGATGCCTGCGCCCTGCGTGCCGATATTGATATTCTGTCTGCCGGCGATCAAACGGAAATCGGTGAGAAGGGAATTAATCTCTCAGGTGGCCAGAAGCAGCGCATTTCCTTGGCCCGTGCCGTGTACAGCGATGCCGATCTCTATCTGCTGGACGATCCACTTAGCGCCGTCGACGCCCATGTGGGCAAGCACATTTTCGAGGAGGTGATCGGACCGAAGGGCGTCCTAGCCCGCAAGTCGCGTGTCCTTGTGACCCATGGCGTCACCTTCCTGCCCCAGGTGGACAGCATTTATGTGATGAAAATGGGCGAGATCAGTGAGAGCGGCACCTTTGATCAGTTGGTTAAGAACAAGGGCGCCTTCGCCGACTTCATCATCCAGCATCTGCAGGAAGGCAATGAGGAGGAGGAAGAGCTCAACCAGATCAAGCGCCAAATCTCAAGCACCGGAGATGTCCCTGAATTGCTAGGCAGTGTCGAGAAGGCCATTAAGTTGGCGCGCACCGAAAGCTTGTCCGATTCCATGTAAGTAAATCATACAAAAATAATAAATAATAACGAAATTATACCTTAAATTTCTTTGTGTTTTCCAGCTCTGTAACCTCCGCTGACAGTTTGATGGGCGGTGGTAACGGAAGCCTTCGCAGGAGGGCAAAACGCCAAAATTCTCACGACTCTGTGGCCTCAGCCGCTTCCCTGAAAAAGAAGCAAGATGTCGAAGGCAAGCTGATTGAAACGGAAAAGTCACAGACTGGTGGCGTCGAATTTGCCGTGTACAAGCACTATATTAAGAGCGTTGGCATCTTCCTGTCGGTGGCCACGCTCGTCCTGAACTTCGTTTTCCAAGCATTCCAAATCGGCTCGAATCTGTGGCTCACCAAGTGGGCCAATGACGAGAATGTTGGCAATGACACTGGCCTCAGGGACATGTATCTGGGTGTTTACGGTGCCTTCGGCTTTGGTCAAGGTGAGTTCATTGTGATTCGATTCAATTACGTTATTTTTCGTTTGAAGTTTTCCTTGTTTCATGTTCGTTTTGTCCATTTTGTTGTTTTAATTTAAGTTGCTCTTATATTATATATTGCATGCTTTTTATTTAATTTACAGTCTTTGGTTATGGTTTTATGTATTTTTATGTATTTATGTACAAAAGCTTACAAAAAATATGATATCAATCCCGCTCAACAAGCCAGTTGAACGGCTATTTAAATTATTAATATTAGCATAAAAAGATCATAAATTAAAGCAAAAGAATTTAACAATTTTAACCAGTTTCAAACGGTTTAATTATATACTTCATATTTTAATACATAGTCTCTTGTTGTATTCTTCTATTGATACAATCTTTTCTTTATGATTTTTTTTTTATAAGCTTTCTTTGTGTTTGGTTCTTGGTGTTATTATTTATGTTTTTTTGCTTATTTGATTGCTTCCAACTTTGGCGCCGAGAAAACACATGCTTCTCAGCTTTCAGTAGGCGGTTTTAATTAGTCTCAGCCTCTCGACTTATAACGAACTAACGACTACTAACTTTGGCTTACCACAAAAGCACACGCATAGCACACAAAGCTAAAAACACTTACACATAAAAAAAAGATATATATAAATAAGTATAGTATATATTCCTGCACGCTTAAAACCAGAACACACAAGGCTTTCGATATTAATAAGCACTATTAATATTACACAGTAGACTTTCTTGGGCAAAATATGTTCTAAATAGCGTTATCGATTGTCATCGATGTTATCGTAAATCAGAACAATTTACTAACCCAACTTAACTAATAGTTCTCCTTTTGTGCGTGTATGTGTGTGTGCGTAAATGTGTTAATTTCCTAAATATTATTTTACCATCTTTAAACTACAATCCACAAAACAAACAACGAAACAACAAATTTTAAAAATTTAGACAAATTGGCTATACTCGATAACACAATCGATTGCAAAATTTTTAGTCGCAACAAACTTCTTCTCATCGCTTGCCATCTCATTGGGTTGTCTCGAATGCTCACGGGTGTTACACACGACCCTCCTGTACTTCAATCTCCGCTGGCCAATGGAACTCTTCGACACAACACCGCTGGGACGCATTGTCAATCGGTTCTCGAAAGATATCGATACAATTGATAATGTCCTGCCACTCAACTTCCGTGTCGTCCTGAGTCAGGCATTCATGGTAATTGGTTTGGGTTCGATGGGAATGGGCAGATGCCATGTCAAATGCTACGTACTAAAATAATCCAAGCACGTCACTAAGGAATATATTCCAATCATCATACAAATATACCATGGTTCGGCCTCGATCATCATGCATAAAAAAATCACTTTAATAGAAAGATTACTAAACAAAAAGAATGGTTAAGTCGGACTCTTGTTTTCACTGTATGAAAAAGTTATTTTTTTTTAAATTTAAATGCGATTATTCTTAATTTAATTATTGTATAACTTTATAAACAAACCCGTATTTGCCCAAAGCTAAGTGAAATATAATATGAATTGAAATATAAAAAGTGAAACATAAGATTCCGACTTAACAAACATCCATCCGTCGGTGGGGCAAGAGGTTTTTGTGGCGTTATCGGATCACTAATCGATATATCCGGGTCTATCTTCGCTCCCCTTTTAAAGTTATTAGCGGGTATCTGTCAACCCTGTTACTTTCGCTGGGCTGTGTAAACAGCGCTCGATATATGCACAACGTCGTCCTCATGGCCACGATGCGTTGGCCCATGGAAATGTTCGATATCACGCCACTCGGCCGCATTGTTAATCGTTTTTCCAAGGACATTGACACCATCGACAATACCCTGCCACTTAATTTGCGGTTCGGCGTTATACAATTGTTTGTGGTAATTATCCAAAAGAGAAGATTATATTTTTCCCCTACAAATTCCCATCAAATCGTATTCCCTGGCTGAGTAGGTTTTTTCTTGTACCCAACGTTTTAGGGCCTGTGTTGTCCACGCTTTGCCATCATAGCTTTCTAGTATTTTGTGACAAAAAAGATATTGAAAAATTATTTAAAACTTGCAGTTTTCTCGTACTTATGTATGTATGTGAAATCAAATATATTATATATAACAAAATAAATAATTGAATTTCCAGTTTCCTCGTACTTCTTTTGCTCGCTCACGCTCGCCCTTGGCTGCATCTACTGCTCCAAGGCGCTGCACGAGACGCTTCTATACTACGTCTTCCGCTGGCCCATGGAACTGTTCGATATCACGCCCATTGGTCGCGTTGTCAATCGCTTTGCGAAGGATGTTGATACCATAGACAATATCCTGCCCATGTTGTGGCGCATGGTGATCAGTCAAGCTTTTGCGGTAATTGTCCAACTAGAAGAAGTTAATAAGTCAAAGATATAAGTCAGTTGGATACAGAGCTATAGATTTAGAACAAGAACAATACAAATATTTATCAAATTTGCTTCTTAGTACACCAAGAATGAATAATTTATAATCTCTACTGACTTATAACTATGAAATACTCTATATTTTACACTCGATTCCTATTTTTGAGCACCTTTTCCTTTGAAGAATCTGAATCTCAACCAATACTTCATAAACAGAATAAACACAATAAACAGAAGGGTCAGGCGACATTAGGGTCACAGAGTATTCAGTCTATCGCAGTTTTTCAACCAAATTATCCAAATATTTTTTCTTCTGCAGACTGTACCAAAAATATTTCTTCCCCTGCAGACTGTACCAAAAATATTTCTTCCCCTGCAGACTCTACTAATATATTTCTTCTTCTGTAGACTGAACCAATAATAGTTCTTCCTCTGTAAACTGTACTCCCTACAAGTATATTCTCCCCAATTGGCAATCAACCGCAAAAAAAAACTTCCTCTCAAGTAGTCCCCTCCTAATAAATTGCACGATTGCAGAATTAAAAGAAAGTAATTCAATTTGGCACTAACTCCAACGTTTAATGTTGTGTAAAATATATGTATATACGATCACTAACCATCTTTGGGGGCTTACACCAACACAAACTTAGCGGCATGATGAGTTCAATATTTTGTTTTTTTTAGAAAATTAGTTTCATTTTAATCCTCCACAATGGTAAACTTCAAAGAACCTAAAAATCCCCATTTACATTCCATGCAGTATTGTCAAAGTATTTGTCGGGTCTGGCCTTGGCCATCGGATGCCTTCACAGCTCCATGGATGTATTCAACAAGCTGCTGGCCAGAGGGCTTAGGTGGCCCATGGAATTATTTGATACGACACCGATAGGTCGCATTTTGAGTCGCTACTCCAAGGATATCGACACTGTTGACGGCGTCCTGCCCACGATAATAGTTCAGTTGTTGAACACATGTTTCGCGGTAAAGATTTATTCTTAACCTTTGTACATATTCCCGCTGCCCGCTGGAACTGGGAGTTGCCTAAAGCCTTGCCCTGAAACCCCCCTATGTTACTACTAACCAAATATCAAATATCCTCCCAAAGCACCCTAATATGAATCACTTCCTAGTTGAACCTACAAAATCCTTAATCTGGCTTTCTTATTTATCAAATATGATATCAAAAAAATTCCTACATTTTATCATTAACATCCCAATTCCTTTCACCTTTAAGACTAGCAAGTATTAAACCAACAAAGCTATTACAAAAAACATTTATCCTTTCATTTAAACACAACTATACAATACTTAACCTGCAGTTAAAAGTAACTGTTGGTTAAACACATTATCATTTATAATTTTTAACATTTTCAGCATTTACTAAGTATATGTCACAACAATATAACAATAAGATGCGTAACACCAAAACAGTACAAGCAATGTTTCAGTGAGAAATTCGTGCTGTATTCTCAGAAAGATACTCTGTGCTCTCTCTCTCTCTCTGGATTATCAACCAGATTTTAAGAGAGGCTAGAGCTCTATCCGAAGAACGCATATGACGATACGCATCTTATTATTATGTTGTCGTTGGTATATGCTTTGACCATGACATTTCACGACCTTAACTAACAAACTTAACTTTAATTTTAACCCACAACTAAAAAGCTTTTTTAGCTTTTACTACACTTTCTAATTCAAACTTCAATCATTTATTGCCTTTCATTTATATTTTTTGGATCGAAAAAAGAACGCTTTTACTTGGATAAGAAAGTCATTAGATTGCAAAAACCACCTTTATTTTTAATGTGCGAGTTATGTGTGTGAGAAAGCCCGAAAGGGGAACTCAAAAACCATTTATAGCTTAAGCCCAAACCTAATCGGGGGCTATGGAAAAAAACATAAACACTCTGACGATATACTGGTCTCGGAGCCTTTTTATAAGTGGGAGCGCTGACATTACGCTTCGTTGGATAGACAATAATGTAGAAGATCGCCTCATCAGAAATCGTTTTTCCCCCAAAAAACACACACACACACACAAGTATTCATTAAGTGCTCTTCGGCACACCTGTGTTCCGCTTTTACCCCCATTTCCGATTGAAACCAGGTGTGCTAGCCTACTTCGCTGTGGTCATTGTCTACGTGGGCGGCTTCCATGCGGCCAAGGTCATTCACAACGATCTGCTGCGCATCGTGATCCGTGGCTCCGTTTGCCGATTCTTCGACATAACGCCGATAGGGCGACTCTTGAACAGTTTTAGCGGCGATATGGACGTTATCGACGAAGAGTTGCCCGCCACCATGGACTCCTTTATGACCTTTATCTTTATGGTATTTGCATATTTGATTTCCTCCCTACCAAAATGTTATTTCAGTATTTTTTTCTTCCTTTTATTATTGAAATTATTATTATTGTGATCAAATTTTGATTTGTAGCCTTTAAAGAGTTACTACGGTTTGTACCAGCGGAACTTTCGTTATAGAGAGTTCTGTCCCATTCATATATACATACATATATATCTCTAACACTCGATATCTCTCTTTATCCTATTCGATCTCTCCTCTATCTCTAATGATTCCATCAAATCGTGATAGGCCTTTGCAATTACGGCGCCGCCATAGCCCTTTTCACAGCCACCCTACATGCCTCATCCAGAGTATTCCATCGACTCTTTAACAATATCATGCATTGTCCCTCTGAGTTCTTCGATATTACGCCCAAAGGTCGCTTATTGGATCGCTGTTCGAACGATATCAACTGTTTGGACCTGATAATGCCGATTAATATAAGAATGGTCTTAAGCACTGCATTTCAGGTAATCTTTTGAGTAGAAAAACTGTAAGAGAGTTCCTATTTACGAGTTTAATTATTCTTATTTCTAAAAGAGAATAAGAGTTTAAAGCATTCGATATTTTTTTTTTTGTTGGCATGTGATTCAAAATTTATTCAGTTTAACTAAAATATTACTTAAAAAAACAAAAGTAGATTATTATCGTAAATATTTTTAGGTTTATTAGGTTCTTACTCTAGTTGTTATAGACCCCACCTTTGTATAAGTCTTCCTTCTTCTTGTATCGTACCCAAAAAAATGAAAAAATCATTCACTAACCCCCCAAATTGTAGTTTGTTTCCTAACTCCTGTCTCAGTTTCTATAGTCAGTCATAAATCATTAAATAAATTACAAAACATATATAAGAGTACCGTCCACGATTTATACAAATATATATTTATATATTCCCTTCGAAATTCCAAGTCTTTGGCCTATATGTCAGTGTGATTATCGTTTACCTGGGCGCCTTGATCGGGTCTCGGAAAATGTTTATCTTGCTATTGGGCCGCATTTTGCGCGCCCCGCAATCCTTTTTCGACATTCAGCCCCGAGCACGAATTCTTGATCGTTTGGCCAACGATATATACAAATTGGATTTGGTCCTGCCTGAACTAATACGCGTCTTTAATTCGCAAGTGTTTCGGGTACGTGCGCTGTGACTAACACCACCAATGAAATAAATTAAAACAAATAATTGTTTTAAATACTAATCTCCAACTAACACAATATTATGATCTACACATTGTATAAAGCTCTCAACTCGTAGCAATTTGACGGTTTCCCCGGTATTCCTCATACATTTCTAGAAAGTAGTTTGTAAATACTTATAGGGTTTTACGGGGCGGGCGCATGTTGTGTCTCGTTCAACTCTGCCTAATAAATTAAGATTCCTCTTCCTGTGGCTGTCTGTCTCCCCTTTTCTACTGGAAATCGCATCTAGAGAACCCAAAACAATTGTAAATTAGGTGAAAAAGATAAGATAAAAAAAGCATGTAGAAGAGGCATGTCGCATACACTTAAATTTCATAAATAATCTTCAAATTAATAAATAATTTACCAAAATGCTTCTCCTAAAAAAATATCTCTAAAGCAAATGTAAAAGAAAAATTAATTTCTTTAAGAAAGTTGAAAGCAAAACAAGTTTTTGTTAAATAATACTAAATATAAAACTAATTCCGTAATAATTTTCTTAAATTTCTAATCGAATCTTTATGAATCAGTTTTTTCCACAATTTAACTCACCAACTTTGCATTAAATTAAATATTCGTTGAGTATAAGTCATTCCCGAATTTAATTTAGGAATTTTGGCTAGGGTAACCTCTTAGACGATTTTCCTACTCGATGAACCCTTTCTCGAGCACCTATTTCCTTCGATTTGGATTGTTTTTGATCCGGTATCGATATCGATATTTAATCCAACATTCGTACCGAATTGCCTAATCGCAGGTATCTCGTCCTTCTTTTCGGACCTGGCTCCTGCGCTGGGCAGCTTGCATGCTGCCATAGTGCTGCACTCGATGCTCCTCCAGAATGTGCTCCGGGCACCCATGTCCATCTTTGATACGACGCCGGTGGGTCGCATGTTGTCCCGATTCTCGAAAGATATTGAATCGGTTGACCAGAAAATGCCGCAAGTCATTAACGATTGCATTTGGTGTGCGTACGAGGTAATTGTCTTTAGCATCAAGCACTTAGGAACCGTCTTCAAATTGCTACAACGAAAAAAAAGTGTACACAAAAGCATTGGAAGTAACAAACCCCTCCTCAAAAAGTGACATTAATCCTGTGTACATATATCCTATGACTAACTAACTCTGGTTAACAATTCCCCCATTGGCGGCGCCTCATGACTCCACCTTTACTCCTATATACCCTTTATTTCCCTCTCATCAAGTGATTGCGTTCGATCCAAAAATGAAAAAAAATGAAAGGCAAAAATGCATATAAATTTTCAATTCATCATAATTTTTTCTTATTAACCCCCGCATCTTCCCGCACTTTTGATAGATTCTCTTCTCCGAATTATCTTTATTAATAATGTTTTATTGCTATTGGTTAGGTTCTGGCTACGATTGTGGTTATTAGTATGTCTACGCCCATTTTCTTGGCTGTGATTGTGCCGATCGCCTTCCTGTACTACTTTGCCCAGCGCTTCTATGTGGCCACATCCCGGCAGTTGATGCGTTTGGAATCTGTGTCCCGATCCCCCATCTACTCGCATTTCAGTGAGACCGTCACCGGAGCATCGACCATTCGTGCTTACAGCGTGGGAAATCGGTAAGTTAATGCAAAGATCGTTTAATATAAAGATGAGTAGCGGACCAATCGCTCTCTTGAGCGGCCTCTCTCTGCAAAAAAATCGTATGGCGTTACATATCTTGAAGAGTATATAGTCTTTAGTCTATATAGTACTTCTGGATTGTGTTAAATTTATGTGTTATTATTATTATAAATAAATAGTGATTATTTATTAATTTGCGTCAAATTAAATTTTATTAAAATCTCCAGTTTCATCGAGGAATCCGATTCCAAGGTGGACAAGAACCAGTTGTGCAAATATCCCTCCGTAATTGCCAACCGTTGGCTAGCCATTCGTCTGGAGATGGTGGGCAATCTGATCATCCTGTTCGCCTCGCTCTTTGCCGTCCTTGGCGGTCAAACCAATCCCGGTTTGGTGGGTCTGTCTGTGAGCTATGCCCTGCAGGTGACCCAAACCCTGAACTGGCTGGTGCGCATGACCTCTGATATTGAGACGAACATTGTGTCCGTGGAGCGTATCAAGGAGTATGGTGAGACCAAGCAGGAGGCTGCCTGGGAACTGGAGCAGGACAAGAGCAAGCCCAAGAACTGGCCGGAGGAGGGACGTGTCGAGTTCCGGAACTTCCAGGTGCGGTATCGCGAAGGCCTGGATCTGGTGCTGCGCGGCGTTAGCTTTAACATCAAGGGTGGCGAGAAGGTCGGCATTGTGGGACGCACAGGAGCCGGTAAATCCAGTCTCACCCTGGCTTTGTTCAGGTAGGAAAATATTTTTAAATTAAAGCAATATGAAGTTAGGCATTACAATAATTGTATTAATATTTTTAGAATCATTGAATCTGCCGGTGGTAGCATCGCCATCGATGGCGTGGACATTGCCACCATGGGTCTGCATATGCTTCGCTCCCGTTTGACAATTATCCCGCAGGATCCTGTCCTCTTCTCTGGCTCGCTGCGTACCAATCTGGATCCCTTCGAGATCAAGACCGATGACGAGCTCTGGAAGGCCCTGGAGCTGTCCCATCTGAAGTCCTTTGTTAAGAGCTTGGCCGCTGGCCTGAACCACGAGATTGCTGAGGGCGGTGAGAATCTATCGGTGGGTCAGCGTCAATTGGTTTGCCTGGCCCGTGCCCTGCTGCGTAAAACCAAGGTGCTGGTGCTGGATGAGGCCACCGCTGCTGTGGATCTGGAAACAGATGATTTGATTCAGGTGGGTTTGCATATTTATTATTTTTTTTACTAGATAAATTAATAAACTTAATTTTGCAGAAAACAATCCGTACGGAGTTCAAGCACTGTACCGTACTGACAATTGCCCATCGCTTGAATACTATTCTGGACTCAGACAAGGTGATCGTGCTGGACAAGGGTCAGATATCGGAGTTCGCCTCACCCACGGAGCTCCTGGACAATCCCAAGTCGGCCTTCTACAGCATGGCTAAGGACGCCAACCTAGTTTAAGATCCACGAATGTCAAACTTTGAAACTCCACGAAACTCAAATGGAAGTGTGTATGCCCCCAAAACAACAACCAACCAAGAAACAAAACAAAACAAACAAACCTAGGAATATAGATTTACGAGAACGAGAACGTTAAATGGTAGCTTTAAGCCATTTGGCATTTGACAACTGGCGGTCGAAAAAGTGCCCTACCTCATGTCTAGAGCAAGCGTCAACTAAAAAGCAAGATAAACAATAATAACCAGATGAATTAATTGCCGAAATTAGCAAATACCAGATATATGTTCATTAGGCTAAGCGAAAATATTCAAAGCCAGTTGCGCCTTCGTCAGGTTACTCTATTTTCGTTTTAAAATATGTATGTGAATTTACATAGTCAAGTGTATTTTTCTAATGTCTATTGTACTTAGTTTTCTATGCAAACAAACAAAAACAAAACCGATGTAAGCAGGCGGCCAAGAGGAATGTCAACTCTTATATACGCCACATATTTATGTACTTAAATTAACAAACAAAAAAAAAAACAAGAAAAAGAACAAGGAGAATGAAAATAAAACTCACTCAAGAACTTTTTGCCTTCAACTGATGTGATCAGCAAATTAAAATGGTCAGCGTAGTTAAATCAATATATATATTGAGACTTTTGTAAAATGTATACTTAAAAAAACTAATAAACAATGGGAAACAAGTGTAACCCAATCAAAATTACACTGAAACTTTAAGGTGTTTTGAATTTTTAAATATATATAAAATATATATATATATTAAATATAAATAAATTCAAGTCCTGTTAAGGCTTTGGGAATGCCCTAGGTGGGCGCTCTGTGACTCTTACAGCTCCCGCGGCTCAGCAGATACGTATAGCTTGAATTTTGACAGCAGAGAGGCGGCAAAAATGCTTGGGTTTTTCGAGAATCAACAAAAAAATTATTTTGTGAAAGACGAATATAAAGATAATCTATTCGCACATTGTGTGTGGCCTTTTCCGTTATAATTTGTGCCCATAGCTGCTTCGGACTATAGAAAAGACTTCTTTCCAACAAAAATATTATCAGTTTCTTACTCTCTATATTAATTTATTTCCAAACCTGTAGATATTCCCATTGACATAACAATTTACTCAAGCATTTTTTTGTACATTTTAGTTTAAGAAACAGAATATCCTTTGTTAGATGTCCTTGGAAAATGTGAGAGCTTTTCACCACAGTTACATTTTCTTGGATAGAAACTTCAATAGCTTGTGCCCCAACTGAAAAGCTTTGCAGGAAAAGCCTTTGTTAGTTTTCTCTTTTACCCGTAAATCAGTGGCCCACGCAGACGCATTTTAAATCAAAGAAAATCCACAACTTTTATCGCCGGAAGTAGAGTATATTACTGGAAATAGCAATAATTTAAATAGTTCAAGTACTTAATTTAGGTTAATGTAATGTAGTTTAAAGGTAAGTTTAAGCATGCAAAGGAATTTGCAAAGTTTCTGCTT
The DNA here is from genome assembly GCA_018904695.1 of Drosophila parvula. NCBI lineage: Eukaryota > Metazoa > Arthropoda > Insecta > Diptera > Drosophilidae > Drosophila > Drosophila parvula. The sequence continues at coordinate 16,032 of JAEIIG010032068.1, forward strand.
CTTGGCATTGTACAAATCACTTAGCGTTTTGTTTGAATTAATATTTAAAACTAAATAGAAAAGTCCGTATAATTTGTATAATTATGATTTGATAAAATATTGTTGCTGTTGCTTTATGAGACAGCGTTAAATGTGATTGCTTTTATTGCAAGTTCATACTTATTTTCTCACAAAATGTCATTAAACTTACTTTGTTTTACTTTTACTTTTTTATTGTTGTAATAATATTTAATTGTAAAATATATACATAATTCATTAATAAATCGATTGATTTTAGAGCGGATTTCTTTCTTGTCTTAACTTATTATTATTATTATTATTAATCCGAATAATACCTAATACACAGTATAAATTCAAAATACCTAACAACTTTTGATGCTAGTGTTTATTAAGAATTAAACACCATCAGCAATAGTTGTCGCCATCCTTCGATATCCTTCGAACTCTTAGGTCTCGCCTTTGACAACTTTAAGCTTTAGCCTCAAATTTTGCCTGACTAATGTGGCACTGGACGGGGCCATAAATTATATTTATAAGCCCACGAAAAGCAGTCGAAACTGTTTTGGAGACACTTTCCAGCCACTTATTACCACCCATCCCCACCTACAGATATCTATATATATAAATATATATATGTATTTATTTTAGATATTTGCTGGGCGCCACCCACCGAAAATGAGCATTCCATTTGTCTTTATTTAGGCGCGCACACAAAATGGTTGCTTGGAGGCTGCATTTATTGACAATAAACAGGTCATAAATTACAAATTGAATGGCCTGAGAAGTAGGCAAGAGACAGGCCACCAAAAAAATTGTAAAAAAAAAATATACTATATGGAAAGTAAGTCCGGGGCGTTTGTAGGCTTTGAAGGACTTAAAACAATTGTATATCAAGCTGGAACTAAAAATTAATATATGTATTAATGTATTTTTATATTTGTTGTAATAATAAATAGATAGTTTAAAATAGACTTAGCTTTGAATTAAAATTAATGTGTTAGTAACAGAAAATGGGTCTTTAAAAATACGTAGGTTGGATCAGGCCGAAGAATTAGTACTCATAAGGTTACTACTTGTGTGGAAACTGAAATATATTTCTGCTTATAGGGATTACTATATATCACCCGACTAGATCCTGAGTCAGTTAATATATGTTTTAATATATAATATAAATAATATAGTAATCATAACCATTCTCTCACTTCCCCTAATATCTAAGCCTTAGTTTTATTTTAGCAAAAAAAAAATACAAAAACCAAAGCAGGCTAACTTCAAAGGGGAAGTTGCAAGGCCTTTTGTTTTTGCTTTTAGTAGGCGGTATTTTTTTTTTTGGTTTGGGGGCGTGGCTGCTGCGGAGTGCACTTGAAAACAAAAAGCGTAAAGTTATTAAAGGTTTTGTGTGTGCGCTTTGTGTGCTCGCTTTCATGTCACTTACACTTTTTGGCCATGTTTCAAAGCCCCTCTCATTCTGCCGGCTTTTATGTGTGCCGGCTGGCCTTTCACTTGGTAATCTTGGCAACGCCTTTTGCATACACATTCCATCTGGCGGGGCAAGAGGGTAGTGTGGTGGCAAGAGCGAAATTCGGTGGCAAACGCAAAACTTCAAGCGTGCGGCAAATTCAATTTGAAATTTTCAAATGTTTTTCTTATTTTCCAACTCACACCGCCAATGCATACATTTTTTTTTTTTTTTTTTGTTCTTCCACTGTTTGGAAATTACATTTTTTATGAGGGGTGCTGCTGGAGTGTCAATCCCCGATCTGAGGACATGAATGGGGAGGGCGTGGCGGCCAGGACCGCCCTATTCTCGAACTCCTTTGAAAGTTGCATCGCCCCACCGCCCGCCAGAGAAAGGGAGCCAAATGAATATTTTATTGGCCGCGCATCAGCGCCAGCCGAAAGTGAGTGAAAGATTTTTGATGTATGCGGCAAGTTGCTACCCAAAAATTGGCCACCCGTCGTGCAGCAGCAGGAATAGGAGGTCCTTTTTAGTAGGAGTACGATGGCTACATTTTGGTAAATTTATATAAATGTTGACAAATTACAAAGTATTTTAATGACTTTCCTTAACTAATAGAAATTTATTTATATCCACTTATTGTTGTTAAGTTTAAGGGTCTTAAGGTAGTCACAAAAGACATTTAAGAATAATACTTTTTAGACATATTTTACAGATTTTTGTTGTAGCTAAAAATATTTATTTTCATGTTTGTTATATAATATATTTACCTTGATTTCCTGATCCACTGTGCGTAGATTCAGGATCCAATAGCTGTGCTTTACCCGGTGCCGTGACATCCTCTTCTATGGCCGCTGCGGGATTGTGCGTGCCACGCAACTAAAGAAAAATAAATATTTTTGAGGACCTTGCTCCTGTTCCTGGGGGGCAGCTCCATCGGTTCACGCATCAAAGGAGCTATTTCGGATGTGCCAAAAGCTCCTTGGTGGATGTCATGCGGCGCCTTCATTTCTATTGCTCTCCAGTCGCTTGCTGCAACAAAATGTTGAGCAAAAATATATATTCTCGTATATGAATATCTTTTAAATATTTATTTTTGCAACCGGAATGAATGGGGTGTATTTCTGCCAAGTGTGAGAAAGTTAAGCGAGTGAAAGTTCGTGACTTTCACTAGAGCAAGCTTATTCCCACACATTTTTTTTCGGAAGTTTTTAGTAAAGGAATAATTAAAGCATTCATTTCACTCGTTACAGTTTTTGTGAATTGCAATTAAAAATATATTTTTGGACACTACCATTTACACTCTTGTTGAATTAAATGGATAGAGTTGTCAGAGTAATTATTAGTTTAGTTAAATAAATATTTTTGGTAGAAGAACCATACAATCTTTTATTGTAATTTTTCTGAACAAGTTAATCCGGATAGCAAGGTAAGCCTTACCAGATTAATGCATATATTTTTGGTAATATATGTAATACCAACTGCTGACAATTTGAAATTAACAAAGAACATTTTAAAGACCAAGCCATACAGAATCACTCGCCCCAAATCGGTTTTGAAAGCGATTCCCGAAAAATCCTTTCTGGCAAGAGCAATGGATGCCCCAGGGGAAAACCGCAAATTATCCAAAAACCGAATCACTGTTGGACGCCAACTCCCCAATGGTTTCATTCCCTTTTCATGTCCTGTCTATGGTGGAAGACACCGGGAAATGGGAGCTCACACACGCCGCCACAGACACACTTACTCTATATGCCCGTAGAGGTGACAGCCAGCATACGGATTTTATAGCATACTTTTTCGCGCCTCCTTCCCTGTCCCTATGGCGCTGTGCGTCTATTTCTCATTCTATGCCCAGTGACAGTTAGATGTCTAGGTGCGAGCAGTGACTGTGTGTGTACACTGGGCGAAAAACATCGAATTTAAGTTGGAAAAATAATTTATGAGTGCTAGTTTGATAGGTTGTAGTTTTAGTATTTGTGCCTTAATTTAAGGGGTGATTTTCAATCATATTTACCATTTTATGCCTCTTGAAGGCAGCTTCTAAGCTTTCCAAATAAGAAAAAGACCTGAAATTCCACTCTGGAATTTAGATCGCGACTTTTTCGCCGTGCACGTATGTGTGTGTGTGTTTGAGCATGTTAAAATTCATTTGTCAAAGGGATTACCATGGTAATAGGGTTTTAAGCATATCCCGGCAAACATTCACAGCTTTTTTTGCGTGAGAGATATTTGTTTTTTCTCCTTTCTTTTTTTTTGCTCGCTTGGCTTCGTTTGGTTTTTGGTTTTGGTTTGTTTTGCTTTGTTTGAATTCGGTTGCGGCGGCCACAGGTGGCGGCTAATTAAAAAAGCGGGATTAAGCAATTATGACTGACATTTGTACAACACACACAGACACACGGACACACACACACACTTACAATCGCACCATGCCCTTCCTTGGTACTTGGCTCACCTTTGCCAAACAGATTTTTCTTTTGGCGGCAAGCTGCTAATAAATTGACTGCAATCAAAGCTGTCATAAGTTGGGCAGGACAACGCCCACGCAGCCTTGGCCAAAAGGACAGATAACTGAGGTCACGTAAACGATTGCGACAAGGGCATGGAATTAGGGGGGTTTTTGTTACTTATATTTAAAAAAAATTGGTTTTAATACTTGTTGAAACCATAAAACCCTTTTAAATGGTAAAAAGCAAAGTTAAAAACCTTTTTATTTGAGAGAATATAATGTTATAAAGAAATTATTAAATGAAAAGTTATAATATTACAAAAATATCACAAATTCAATGATGATTTTGTATATTTTTCAATGATTTTCAGGTATTATTCTTATAGGAAAATCTTTATGGATACTGCTGCGCCTTTTTTATTACCCTTATTCATTTTCCTTTGAATATTATTTCTCGAAAACCTTCTAAGTTGATTTTTTCAAAGTTTAGTAATCTCCTTATTTACTAGCCCCCCTTTGGAAACACACCGCCTCTGTCCCTTAACAGTGGCAACACCCACCCGCAGCCAAATGACAGCTTAATCGCCCAAAAAATCAAGCCAAGCGAAGACATTGTCCTCTCCGAACTCTGGGATTCCTTTCCTGTTGGCTGCCATGTGTCGCCTCTGCCATCATCTTCACGGCTGTGGGAAACTAACCCCTCGGAACCCCCTCGAAAACCCCTAGGAACCCTGTTGGTGCCCTGTGATAACGCCCCGCATGCGAGCCAGTCTCCAACGAGGCGAAAATGTACAAATTGTTGTGATTTATTTTAACAGATTTTTTGTTAACCCAAAAAAAGGAGCGAGTGGAAACGGGGAGAGTCTCGGTTCGCAGTTGGTAGCTGGTGCTGGTCTGGCTTGAAGCATTTGCTACTCTATTGATGAATATGCTGGTGGGTCACTCACATGTGACAGAGGGGCTGGAGCCGGAGAGAGCCCGGCGCGTGACAATGCGCCAATGTGTGGTCAAGTGCGCACGACTGAGCCGAGGGAGCCCCCAAAGGAGGCTCCATCAATTTGTCCCCAGTTGGGCTGCTTGAAGGAGCAGCGGAGGTGGTGTGCAACACGCCCGGGATGCCGGGATGAAGCAAAAGTTAACGTTAACAGGTTTAACCAGGCTAAGGACAAGTGTGGAGACAGTGGCCAGAAAGGCATTGACGATGATGGGGGATGCTGAGAACTGTGTGGTATGGATGATGATGTGGGGGGCAGCACCCTCATCATTAGTGAGAAATGCTTGAGTTTTAACTGAAAGATTTAGATGAACACGTGTCCCTCAGCGTATGTGTGTTGCCTTCAAGGACGTGACCAGCAGGGGGGAGACTAATGCAGGTTTAATTTAAAAAAATTTGTTTAAATAGTTAAAAGGAAATAAAATATATTAACAAATTATTAAGGTTATAAAAAGTGATTTTACCTTATCAAATATATGCTTAAATTATTTATATTTACTCTAATTATGTTGTATAATATTTTATTTTAAAAGTACGAGTATATGAACATGCGTCTCTTATTTAATGTCAAGGTCTGAAAGTTATCTCCGGCCCTTAATAATGATTTTTTTTTAGTTAAAAACTATCTTAATAGTCTTGAAAATTCTTAAAGAAGAATTTGTGGTATTTTATTCTACCAGATACCTAGCTTTCCCCCTTTTCGATACGCCTTTGGTTACCATGGAGATTCCTTCGGTGAGATTTCCTAACCGAGATCCGCATGAAAGGCTTCACTTTAATGTGAACACACCGAGCATTGTAACAAAATGTTTAGCACATCTGATATCTTCTTGCCTTTGTTTTATAGAACGGTGCTCAAGTGAAGTTTTCCCGGCTGGGAGTGGGTTTTAACCAGGCCTGGAAAGCTTTATTTTATGGTTATTCGTGCTGCTTGAATAGCTCTCCAGCTGGTTTTCTAAAATTTAAGTTAACATTTTCCCATCAACTTTATTAAATTGTCAAATATGAATTTATTTTCCATTGCTTGTTATGATTTTCATTTTTTGAAGTTTTTTGAAAATGAATTTCCCTGATTAGTAGCTCGTAAATAATTTCTGGACACTGCTAAATTATGAACGTCCATTAAAAAAAATGCAACATTCATATAATCCGATTTCATAGGATCTGAAAAAAATCCTATTATTGTTCACTAATTGCATTAAGTGTTTATTTATGAATACTCTAACGATTCCAACTACTAATTCAACGCTAAGAACAACGTGCATTTTTTTGTAGCATTAACAAAATCGTATTTAAAATTCTGTTCATATTTTTTTCCCCCTCTTGTAACTTTCCATCAAAGTCAATTATGAGGAAAAAATAATAGAAATTGTGTTACTTTGGCCTATGCTAAAATAAATGCCAATTAGTGTGTTCAGCTGGACTTGGTAGGCACTTATCCCGAACTCCTCCTGCCCCACTCACCTTCTCCAGAAACTCCACTTCTTGGTTACAATCGGCGTGGTTTTCCCTTATTTAGGCTAAACAAACGATGGCCCGGGATTAGGTTCCGTTGCTGGGTATCTATGTCAGCATTAGCTAATTCTATAAAGCTGCTCCCGGACCCTCGTTCCGTTCCGTCCATCTCCACTTTATGAAATATTGCGGAACACTTTTTTTTTGTCGTCCGCATTCATGGGGCGAGCTGTGAGGGCTCGAGCTTGCCAGCTCTCCGGTTCCCTGACGGAGATGCTGCACATCGATGGTGGCACGTACTTTGGTTAGCATTTCAGCTCAGCTGCGGCGACAGGGCGACAATTTAATTTATTTGGCCGCTTTACGGGTACGGAAGGCTGGCGGCTGCTGCCGGCAGCGGCTGAGTGGTGGGCGTGGCTGGAAGTCAGCGAATTTACGATTGACATTTGCGTTTAACCTACTTATGCTGATTTGATGGCAGCTCATAAATAAAATTTAAACCAATTGCTCGGACTCGTCGGGACCTAGACCTCCTAGATCATTTCAGCCACCCTCCCCCAACCCCCCAACGCCCACTCATCAATCGCAGCTGCTATCAATGTGGGCCATCATCATCTGGGCCCCATCATCCTAATCATCATCCCACTTTATCATTATCCTCCACGAGCTCTGCTCGTAATTGAACTCTTAGTGAGGCAAGCAATTTGGATTTTTAGTGCGAGTACCAGCCAGCAAAGACAAATATTTAAAATCTTTCATGCAGTCAGAAAAAATATTCCAAATATTGTCATATTCATATTATTATATAAGTGGAAAAAATGGAGCATAACATAGGGCACTTAAATATTGCTTTACTTACATAAAATAATAAATATTTAATAATAAGTTTTGCGATATTTTTATTGAGGTTTCAATTGTTCATATGCTTCGAATGTAAAACAAATCGCATAGACGATATTTTAATCAGTCTCGATGTCTGAAAAATAAAATAATAAATCAATTAAATTCATAATTAATTCATTCATTAATTCCATAAAATAATAAATATTTAATAATACTTGGAAATAAAACAAATCGCATTAGTGATATGTTAATCAGAATTCAAGTCTGAAAGCACGTACCACAAATAATCAGTTTTTTTTTTTAGCAATAAAAGGTTGTTACCTCCACATAATAAAACAAACCTTTTTCCAAAATAATTTATTAAAAAGTTGTATAAATATTTCCTCGAAGTTTGTAGGACACTCCATTTAAGATATATATATTCTTGTTAATATATCAGACAAATATAATCGAAAAAGCTACAAATAAAAGAAATACAATATTTCACATATTTATCCATAATATCTACATTTTTAAGTTTAATGCGAAAGTTCTCTTTAGATAAAAACTCGATACATAAAGGCTTACGATATTTTCGATATGATCTTGTGCATGATATTTTTTCTCTCGATATAAATCACTACTATATATCGGTTATGCATTTTTCTGCCAGTGCACTCATCCACTTCATCCTGTCCAACTGCTCGACAAATTTTTGTCGTCGGTGTCAAATGACGCAGAAAGTCGGCGCTGCCTAGAAATTAAAACGTGAAATGAGTCGTAAGAAAAACAATGAAAAACTCCTCGAATTGGGAACGGGAAAACGGGAAAACTCGGCTGAAAGTTTTTCGATTGTCTTGGGAGTGTCTCCACTGGCAGGGCTGCCTGATGGGGGTAGAATTCGGGCAGGGGGTGCATGAAATGGGGGTTTGGTTCGGTGGCAAGTGAAAGGTTAGGAGTTCGGCTAAATGTGTCACTGGGGTGCAATTTGAAAATGAAATTTTCCTTACTTTTTTCCATGCTTTCTGTTATATATATATATTTTTTTTTTATATGTTCCCTACCATTGCGTAGTCTTAACGCTCTGCCAGAAACGGGAGGGGGATGTGTAGTGAGCGGAGAGTGTGTGTGTGTGTGTGTGTGTCTCTGTGCCGAAGATAGTTTCTCAACTTTTCTAACTTTTCATGTATATGCAGAGTAAGTTAATTTGATTTTTTCCAATAAGCGTAGAGAGAAAGTGGAGCATTTTTTTTATTTTCCAACAAACTATGCCCTGGAGAGCTACAACAGTGCGTTTCAAGGCTTTAAGGCAGGTCAGAGATGTCACTGTACAGTTCGTTAAATGTTCATCATTGAAGGGTCATTGAAGTATTATTATTATTGGTTTTATTTTGGAATCGCCATGAACACATA
>JAEIIG010032075.1:0-27648 GCA_018904695.1 Drosophila parvula
TCAACCATAACTTAACCACTATATAATATAATGATAAACATACGTTCTAATATAATATAAGGAAAATCCCCCAACGTCTTTGAACTCGATAAGACGAGAAGTATGCTGATAAAAGTGAAATAAAAAACGAGTGTAATTATATAAATTTATTGTTTATATATCGCTACCAAGCGCAATTAAGATCGAATAAATTATAATACAATAATCGCCTTCAAGCTCGGTCTAAACTTGTGCATTTAGAAGAGACCCTGCAAAAACCGCATTACCAACAGAACAACTTACAACCAATATCAAAGTACAAGCTGTGGTTACTTTTTATGGTTATTGTTACTGCTCTCAGTTTTATCAATAATATTTTTGTGTTTGTGTGTTTCCCCAACGGGTTCGTTACGATAAGAAAGCGAAGGCGACAAAACACTTGAAATTGTTCTGAGAAACCGATGATGTGGCTGGAATTGGATATTATCGGGACATAAACATAATTTTGAAATACTATATCTATGGAATGCCAAAAGCATCTATATTTTCTCAGAAAATTGTGCGCCTAAAACTACATAGACACATATACAGAAATCAGAGCCAGTTGAGATGGCGGAAGAATTTAGAGTTGACAAACCTGGAGGCATATACTATATTAATATGTGACAATTAAATTTAGAAAGATGAGAATTCTTTTTCACTCAGCAAATGAAATAAATTTGATTTGTAAATCATAAATCAGAGTGAGACAATCCTTACCCTTAACTGAATTAAACAATTACTCTTTGTTTTTGCTTTAAGCAATCAAAATCAACTGAAAGCGAGCTGAGCTTTAAAAGAAATACGAGCCGAGCCGCTGAGCAAACAAAATAAGATAAACAAAGAAAGTCAAGTACAGTGATTGCTCTAAGTTTTGAATTTGCATATGAAATACATTACAAATATTACAAATAAATGAACTTATACAATATAAAGAGTCAGCTAATAATAACTTTGCGTATTGTTTTTACTTTATGTGACTGCAGTGACAATGTCATTCAACTTTTTGTAATAACATTTTAGTAGTTCCTATTACTTTCAATTCAAAATAATGCATAAAAACAGTGCGCTGGGTTGTGTAAATAACAAATGTTAAAGTCAAACAACGTTAGAATTTAAACGTTAATAATTTATGTGTCTTACACTAATGCTAATTGACTTTTATGGTTTATGACACTTATGAAACTATAGTTTTATACGAGGAAAAAAGTCAAAGAAATATTTTATGATAATTAGTAGTCAGAAAATATTGAGTCTAAAGGCGAAACTTTGGCAACATTGGGTTTTAAAATAAAAATCTTAATAAAAGGGAGTTAAAGTAATATAAATTCACAAATAATAAAAAAATAATTCATTAAATTAATTTTAGACGAATTTTATTATGATATAAAATGTTTATATATATTTGATATTTCGATAACGACTGGATAACTCTTTTAGTAAACTCTATGAATTGTTTTATCTAACTGATAAATGGCATAATAACGATTTACCACGTCCAATGACCATTCAACAATATTAATAATCAAGTCAAAACTCAAAAATCTTGGTTGTTACAAAATATTTTAAAAGTTTTAATACATGCCATTAAAATTATAATGAATATACAAGTTATGCGTAGTACAAAATAATATACCAGAGGCCACTGTACTGTAAGCGCGGAGAACAAAGCGCCCTATAAAGACGCTCGTCTGCCCAGATATGTATATGTACATATATGTTATGGGGATATAGCTAGGGCTATATAGCTTTATATGTAGGCCTATTGTCTGGGGAAACTGCACATCGGAAATGATTATGAGGACTAACGGGGGCGATGGTGGAGAGGGGCGCAAGAGAGCGACAGGAAGAGAGCGGTACGTCATTAACTGACTCACATGGCCGCATGTTGCATCCAAGTTTCTTTTTTTTCTCCTTCTCCATTCCCCCAAGTCCTGCAGGCGAGAGAAATAAAGCGGGAGAGTAGCGTGGAGAGCTGATATATCCAGAGAGCCTCGCTTCGGCGCAGGCTTCTATTTTGGCGGCGAAACTCGTGGAGCTCGCCTTAAACTTTTCTCAGGCGCCATTCTTCGGTTAGTTAAAAAAAATTCCTTGTGCTGAGCGGACGGATTTCGTGTTCCGTCGATTTTTTGCGAGCGTTCCCTGTGTAATTTTCGTCACGCGTCGTTTATTTGCGAGCTTGCAAGTGTGTGCGTATTAAGCAGAGGAGTTGTGTGTGTGTGTGTAAGTGACTCAACTACTCCAACACACATCTCATTTCTTTTTTTTTTTTGCTCAACTGAGGGACGCTGTCTTATTTTTTGAGCTGCTTCACTTTTTCGTTTCACGTTTTCGCATATTCTTTTGCGGCGAATTCAATGACGTCGCAGAAACGTCTTGTTGGTGTTGTTGTTGCTGTTGTGCGTCTTTCTGCCATGAATTGTTGTTGGTGCGTGTGTCTGTGTGTTTTTGTTCAAGCAAATCGATTTAATTTATGAAAAATTAATACAAAAACCGGCACAGAACTACACAAAACTATAAAAAACAAAACACCAGAGACTCGAGAGTGGTTTGTGCTGCCGTTGTCGTATTTGTTGTACGGATTTTTAATTAAAAGCCGTATGTGAAATTTTATCAAACCGCAACGGCAAAAACAACAATATTTTATCACCATTTTGAGAGCAACACACGCACGTGTGTGCTCTAGTCAGCGTGTGTGCGTGTTCGTGTTTCGCTGCTTGTGTGTGTATGTATGTGTTGAAAAGCCGGCAATGGCGAAAGAGAATTCAGAATTCAGCATTGAAAAGCAAAAGGCAAAAAGCAAAAACCAGAAGCAACGCCAACGAACGAAAGTAAAAGCGTAAAGACAAAAACAAAGGAAGGGGAAGAAAAAGAAGAGCCACCAAAATAATACAGTAATAATAATAACAGAAAACTAAAGGAAATCTATGAAAAAAAGAGCATGGGAAATAAAATAAAGAAAAGTTGAAAACAAAGTTTGATAGCAAAGAAAACAAAGTTTTGTTATATTAACAGTTAACATTTAATTCTAACGAATAAAGAATAAATCGTACTTGAATTTTCTTTAAAGCCACAAACTAAAATATAACTTATAAGTAGAAATTATGAAAACGTTCAAAATAAATATAAAATATTTTAATTAGAAATATAGAAATTATGAAAAAGAAATATAAAATATTCATTCAAAAAATTCATCCACTAACTATGATAAGTCATTATTATCTCCCAAAATTTATTAAAAAATAAACTTTCCTTTCTGCCAAAACTATGTTTTTTTTTTTATTATACTTAAACCCTTCAAAATATCTGGTTAAGTTTTATATTTTTAAATGTTCCCAAAACGTTTTTTCTAATAAAAGTCACATTTCTCTTTTAGAATATCTAAAAACCTTGCCACCAACTCATCGTGTTACAAAAATGAGTATAACCTAAAATAAATAAAAAATAAAATAAAAATTAACAAACAAAGTAAATCAGTGCGGTTCTTTAATAATTAAATAGAGTTGAAAATAAGTCAACTTAAAAGTGAAACAGAAATTGAAACAAACCCGAGCGAAAAACAAGTTATTTTGTGCGATCGCATAAAAGTGATTTTCCCAGCGTGTGCTTTGGAATAAGAAGCAAAAAGCCAGCAAAATTTACGGCAACTCCAACTTCAACATAAACACCAACACCCACACCCACACCATCTTCGGCGGCAGCATCAACCCCCTCCAGATTCTGCAGCACCATCCCCAGCAGCAGCACCACCCCCAAAACAGTGCGAGAATGCTGTTCGAAAATCCGGCGGTTGCGGCCAAGTTGCCTTTTCCATACAACGTGCCACCGCCTCTTCAGGCAGCAGCAGCAGCAGCAGCGGCTGTTCCAAATCTAAGGTGAGTTTTCCCATTTCCACAAGCACTCGGAATAAAAATATTAAATAAGCTAGTAATATTTCTCGAAAATCAAGGTAGTTCTACACCAAAAGAAGGGCATTTAGTTCGTTCTTATCTGATATTATTTGGTTGTTTAAAATACAATTTTATTTTAATGTTACCTTCTATGAAAATATAATTAAAATCTTGTCTTTATTAATAAGATTTTGGGAAAAGCGTACTTTTAGTTATGCTAGTTTTTCTCTGTGTACCACACCACCCTATGAGAATGAAAACTCTCAACGTCTCAAGGCCATTAAAGGCGTTAATGCGCTTTGAGGTTTTTACTCTCTTTTTTTTTCTGGCAGCTTTCGCCCAACTTTTGCCTCAGTGGCATATTTATGAAAATTGTTTTGCTCTTTGCTTGTTTTTAAATTTTTCATCAGGCACTCAGCTTCAGTCCGAGTCTCGGGGAAATTTGCCAACCTATAATTTGTATAAGTTGCTGTCCGTAAATTGCATTCATTTATTAGATGAGATTGAGGGCGAGGTTTACGCTGTGAGTTGTCGTATTAATATTCATTTTGGGACGGCCCTGGACAAGTCTACTGTGGGAATTAGGTAAGGTACTTTTTAATGTTCAAAGAGAATTTCAGATTTAACATTGTGATTATGACAAGAGCGAAATCTTGAGAATAAAATACTTAGGCAAATTATAAATGATAAAAAGGTAATTAGATATAAACAAAATGTACCAAGGAATAAAGGTCAAGCGAATGAAAATATGTCGACTTTAAATTATAAAATAATTTTATATATTGTACAAAAAACTGCCGCCTTTGTATATAAATGTTTGCGGCCTTTTAATTACACCCTTATCGAAATAACTTAAAACGAATTAATGAGCCTCAGCAGCAAAATGTCCACAATATTTTTCCATTATGAGTCAAGTGCTGTAAATTTGCAATATTTTCCGTAATTTCCCTGAGCTCGGTAATAAATGATTGTAGGCTTCGTTTGGATTATTAATGCCCCGCTTTTGCCAACTCGAGTGACGTTCGTAATGAACCATTTTCGTGTCCCAAAACATGAAAGGTAAACAGTATTTTGAAGGGGAACAACACGCCGTGCCAGAAGCAACATTTTTGAGGCTATCAAAAAATAATCGACATTCAAGTTCGTCAGCGTCATGGGGACTTGCTTTAATTTTGATATTAAATAATGATCGTCTGGCGCCTCGCAATTAAGATTTTAAAGTTTTTTTTTTGCTGTTGTTCGCATTCAATGTTTACTTTACCAATTAGCAATTTTATTTTATTATTTCATAATTTTTTTCTTTTGGCATGTGCCAAACATTTCTATTTCTTGCTTCTGGGAAACCACAGAAGTTGCGAGAGGCATGGTGAGACTCATTAATAGAGTATCTGAAATCGTTAAATTAAAAATGAATTAAATCATTGTGAAATCCATGCAATATCTGGAATTTGTCATGAGTAATTAGTAATTGTTAGCAATCGAAATAAACTGAAAAAGTTGCTCAATTGAGTCAGGATGTAAGAGATTAATATTACAAGTGCACTATTAGTTCCTATATATTGCAATATCTTAATAATAAACAAATTGTACAATATTTCTTCAATATCGAATTACTTTCGAAGAAACAACGAATTTTTATGGCAACGCCAAAAAAAGATTTTAAAATTTAAAATTATCCTCTTGACAAAGAACACAAACTAAAAGGAAAAAATAAAATGGAATCAACAAAAGCCGGAAAAATGCCGAAGGAAAAACAGAAACGCCAAGGAAAATCGCTCATCGACGGAGCATAGACAAAGCGTTGATTGGATTTAAAGTGACAGTAATAAATGACAACAAAGGCAAGTTTCATTTATAAATACTCGTAAAAAAAAATAGATGCTGCCAGGAAAATAGAAAAAAAAAACGAACAACTTGGCTGGCTGCTGACTGAACTTGCACCAAAAGAGATGGGATGATATTCGAGGGAGACGCAAGAAGCAACAGAACGTGCTAAATAAACATACATCGTCGCCACATTTTCGGTTTGACACACTGACAGGCCAAACAAATAGAAGGAGACCCGAGAAAACCAAAACTCAAGATATCCTCCACTCATCTGAGTTCTTTTTCCCTGAGCAGGCACATATTTTTCCTTGTGCCTCTGCGACAGTGGCTACTGTAAGATCAGACATTGAAAAGTATTCAAATTCTTGGCTCTCGTTCTCGGGATTTAATTGTGCGTTAGTTAAAATGCATTTAATGCAGGCGTAATTAGCCAAATTGTTAACTTATTTATTTTGGGCTTCTTACGCACAGTTGGCTGCTTAAATGACTGAAGATAACTAAAGGCCCTGACAGTGGAGTGCATAGTTTTAGAACTATCAACGATAGATATATTTTTATTGATCTATAAATGTGTTGAAATTAATTGTTAGTTAGTTAGATAAAATAGTTTATACACTTCCACAAGGAATTTAAATAATAATTAAATATATAATTACCTTATTAATAACTCGAAACTCTCCTTCGTACATCTTACCACCTGTTTGTTTGTTCGAAATGACAACTTAATACTTTCATGACGCACTGTCGTTGACATTGAAGTTAAGCCACTCTCAAGTTCCGCCTTAATTAGCCCCCAGACCCGAGTCGATCATTTTATTTGCTTTATATGCAACAGACAGTCGGGTAAATAAGAATCAGACAGCAATTATATATATTTTATTTGCTGCACTGCTTGCATATTAATCGAGGCGAAGTCGTTGTTCCCCCCATACCTTTCCCATGTAATTTGTATCTTTATCTCGAAATAAGCTGACATACGTGGTCGACGGCGCGACCTTCCTTCCTACCTGGTAGAACCGAGAGGAGTTAAGTGCCCAGATTGTGTTGAGGTAACACAATTTAATGCCACACTTTTTCTAAAATGTTTAGAGGTATTGGAGTATCTGACAAATGCCACATGAATTTGAAATTAAAAATCCTAATCTTTCGGGGCAGACAAGTGAGCATTTGTTGCGCTGCGCGTTCGTTCCCCCCAACCCTTTCACGCTTTCTTCCCGCCATTTCTCTGCGTTATTGAGATGTTACCTAAAAGACACTTTTCCTCGCTTTTCCCCACTTTTATATATATACATATATATTTTTTTCTTTTTTGGATTTGCGCATTTGAAATACATTTTTCTTTTCGGGTTTCATTTCATTCGGTGCTGTTCTCGCACTTTTGCCAAGTTTTTACACTGCCGTCGAGTGATTATTCATAAGACTTCGTTCAGAGATTTGTGCCGTGGCGTTTGAGTGACAGCTACAACGGCTGTTCTTATTAAGGTAGCACGGCACCACCACCAATATTCCCCCGATAGTGCCACACACACCACCCACACAAGAGATTTATCTGGGCGCCCTCTTTGACTACTTACTTAAGCTGATTAAATCTGGCGGGTTTCTTTTATTTTTCGGGGCGGCCATTTTCCAATTTGGCTTCTATTGTATTGTTTTCTGACCAGCATTTTGCTCTCCAATTGCTTTAAATTCATTTGTCCAAGTTTAAAGCTGGTTTAAATAAATTTTCAAATTGAAAATAAAATAACTTTTTAATTAAAACTATTTCTGAGTAGTATATGTACACGGAATACCGAAAATATATGTGCAAGCTAAAAGCAAGCTGTTAACTCTCTAGTATATGCTCATTTTCAAAATCAACATGGTACCATACAGTCTTTCTTGGCTCAAAAAAGTTTGTATCTAAAGGCCATTTATACACATTTCTATGAATTACCACCCCACAGACTGTCGGAGAAGTTTGATTGCATGGCCAAAACTGAAGTGCGAACAAAGTTTGTGCTAATTTTAACAGGGTTTCGCCGAACGTACGGCACCGAGTGTGTATCCCAACAAACTCATTATCCGGCCATCGTCATTTATCTACCCACACGCACTGCGTTTGTCAGTTATACATAACTGTAGTAGGTCTCCTCCATTCAATTGTTCTCACATGTTCGCCTTTTGAATGGCCGCAACAAATTGACCGTCGGCCGGCCAGCAAACGAACAAATGGACAACTCATCTCTCATTTAGATTGAGCATGACAAGCCGAAATGAAAATAAGAAAAAATATAGAGACAGCACACACACACAAACCAAAATGTGCTGGTAAAAGTTGGTTGGGCAAAAAAAAAAAAGCAGCTTAAAGTTCCTTGACTTCAACTCCATATATCTCAACATTCGCATTGCGTGTACACAGGGGAAAAAATATCAAAAAAACATTACAGCTGTTACCCTTTTCATCTTTTAGGGTTTTATCTTGAAATGTCAAATAAAGAATTCATTAAAAATAGTAGATACATCATACAATTTAATAACTGAGAAGAATTAGGTTCTAAAAGGTTTATTATCATCATGGATACCAATGAAATCTATTACCGAATCTTAATGTAGTATTTTAAATCATATTTAAACAAATATTTCAATCTGTGTGTGATTACATGATTTCTGCTGGATTTTGAATGTTGAATTGTGAAGTTAACTCATTATTTGATAATCGGGAATGTGGAATTTCTAGTTAAAGTTGAGTTTAAATTGAATTGCACAGGAATTTGCAACACGAAATGTGTTGAAGCATATGTTTCCAGCTGGGATTCCACATAAAATTGAGGAGGAATACTTTGCTCCGAATGCTGATGCTGCTGAAGTGAATGAATGCACATATGTACATATATTTTCTAGATTTTTTTTTTATGCAGTCGCAGATAAAATTGTAAAAGTTGCCAAGTCTGCTTTTACTGTCAAGCAGCGCGGCACTACCATGGCATTTTCCTTATACACACATGCGGTTAGATTGGTCGGCAACTTTTGACGATTTTTTTTTCCTGCTCAGTTTTCCAGGCATGATGTGGGCGTATTTCAATTATTTGCACGAATTGCAAGGCGAAGGAAGGATGGGAATCTGCGTGTGTTTTTGCACTTTAATTGAAATGCCAGTCCGAACAACTTTAGAGTTGAAAGCTCTCGAACCGAATGCCGCGCAAATAGTTTGTTCGAGATTAGAGATTCGGATATTATATACGGAGAACGGAGGGAGGAGAGAGAGGAAAGGCTTTTCCATACGCATAGCATTCAATTGTTTGTTTTCGCTATCAACAATTTAATGTCTAATGAGTTGTGCATGTGATTTGATTGCTGAATTTCCATTACGATGGAAAATAAAGTGAACATATGTCGAAAGAGAACTTTGGCTTTTACGGCTCAATCTTTCATTCCGTCATAAATCATGTGAACTGCAAACTCAACAAAAATCGGAGACTTTAATATACTTTTTTGTTTTGTTTATTTACACACAATTCGATTTGATTCTTGCTCCAGCTCCACCCTTTTATACCGACTGATATCATTAGATGGCAGGCGAATATATTTATTTGTTTTTGTTTACTTCTCTTGCAATTTACTCAGCAAGTGCACACTTACTCGGATCTGGGAATATAGTATATTCCTTGATTTATGCATCACAAGTCCGCACTCAATTCCGTTCATACAAATGATGCTTCAAGAGGGTTATGTGTATGTAAATTCCATCCTATGTGCCAGCTTATGTACAAATGTTCTGGTATATGGGTGAAAATATATGTAAATACAAGCACATACATATATACATCGGGGGGAGAAAAACTCGTTCGCCAAGCGAATGGGGAAAAATTGCATTTTCTCAAGTGCAGGGCCGCATTAAATTATGCACATAAGAAGAAGGGCGCCTTTCTCTTTGAAATGAAACATTTTCAAGAAAATTCCAAGCATGACATTCTCAAGATTTGTAGCGCCAAGTGAAGAAAGGCGGAAAAGTGAAAACGAAATGAGTGTAAATATGACATTAATGGCGACGCACTTCAGAACCAAACGAATGGAAAGTTTCTTAAAGAAAAAGGGAGCAAAGATATACATTTAATATTCTAATTTAAAAGATTTCCTCCTGAAGATTTATTGATCACGATAACCATTTATTATCCACAAGATCAATGGGCATGACTCACTTAATTTCACCTCAAATTTATTTAAAACCCATGAAGACTCTGCAATTATATGCAAAGAAACGTCCCACATTTTCTTAATCAATTACAATCAATATTCTTTTCCAATCGCCCTCTCAAAGATTTAATTTTATTTCAAACTGGGTCAATCTCACAACATATTTCTTCGGCCCGCTTGTCGCCGTCAATTTTATTAAATGTTTTTGAGGAATTTGTAAAACCGAATTTAGCGACAAGATATTTGCGCTGTTTGTGCTGTTTTTGTTAGTGATGTGCCAAAGCAAATTGAACAAGAATTTTTATGTATGAAATGTTTGTATTTATGTTGTAAATTCCGGTTTACCTCGTGTGGGAAGCATGTGTGAATTAATAATATTGCTTTTGGCAAAAAAGAGAGTGCAATTTCGGGTGTTTTTTTTCCCCCAACGATACAATACCAAACTTTCCACCGAATGTCAATTAAGAATGCTACAGGATGGAGAAATAAAGTAAACGGAGGCAATATCGACGAATTGGTAGCCATAAAAAATGTAAGACCCACGCCAAACTAAATAAAGCCATCGTTCCTCCCACTTCGCCGCTACTTTTTCTATCAATCTTGTGGCAAAGCGAACCCCCCGCATAACTCTCAAGAAACGAGTAATGAGCGTCTCATTAAGCGTATTTTTTTTTCGTTGTTGTTGCTGTTAGCCTTTTGTGTTGGACAGACCGACCGGCTTGTAAATAAGTTTGGCCCATTGCGCATTTAGTTCATTAACCTCACCAACTACAATTGTTGTAAATTTTTCGCTCTGGGAGTTCATTGTTGGGGCACAGCAGCACAAGAAAGCTGGGGCTGGGCTGGGCAACTGGCTAGCTAGCTGGCCGCAACTTGGCCTAACAAAATGGTTATAAAAAATACAAAATTGTTTGCTACCATGGCCTGATATGCCAATTAAAGTGCGACCGAGCTCTCAAGCAGCAGCAGCAGCAACAGCAGCAGCTCCAGCTCAGTCTCTCTTGTGGGGGCGTGTGCTTTCCCTCTGTGTAGCTTGCCTTGGCTTGGCATTTTGTTGTTAGCCTGGTTAGAGGTTATAGCGAACAATTACTTAAAATTAGGTGCCAGCCGTTGCTGCTGGGCAACGGCCGTAAAAATCTTTCTTATAAAACTCAAGTTTGTATCGCATCTCGCGTTGAAGTTTTCTTTGTTGGCTAAAAGTTTATCGAGCTGAATGGGATGATGTTTTTTCATTATTCACGCCATGAACAGGCGTGGCTTCGAGCGAAATTGATGAAGACATTTATATTATAATTAAGTACGCACTTCTTGCCGCATAATCAAGTTTTTAAATTCTACTGTTTATAAAATAAGTTATAAGCGCAGTTTTAAAACTAAAAACTATTTTATTGATTGTAAAAAGGTGTTGCAGAAGGAAAATATGTATAATAAGTCAACTGCCTTTAAAAGGTTTACGTTGCTTTAATGAAAGGAGTGAAATATGTGTCTTGTGTATAAAAACTACCCACTAATAATATAGTTTAAGCTATAACTAGTTTAAAGACTTAAAAGTATACTCTACTTTTACTCTCTCAAGAAAGTAAATTTTCAATCTAATTCTGTATCTTATTATCGGAAGCTTATTTATTTGACCCTCGCCACCAATTTGCGGTTATAAGATACATCCCCACTTTCACAACTTGCACCCCATGGGATTGGTTGTTTCTGTATTTCCTGTTACTCTTTCGAATGGTAACTGTGACAAAACAATTTCAAATAATTAATGTCAAGAGCAACCAAGCTCATACACACACACCAGGAACCGCTCAGATATGCACGAGTATATCTGAGTTTGATGTATGTGCTTTGACAGTATCTGATTATTGGCATGCGTATCTATCAGTTACATTAGTGCGCACAAATATATTTCAAGTTTGTGCGGTACGTACAGCTCAGTTATATATATATATATCTATATATATATGTATATAATCGTATTTATCATAAGTCACAGCGGGTTCGACTGCTGCTGCTGCTGCAGGAATTTATATTATCGATAGGTTATAAATTGAAGACAATGAAATCAATTGATTGGCATTTCTGAGACGTCTGGGGAGGTGCTGGGATGTGGGCATTATTATGGCATCTGGGTGTGCTTCGTTAGGCATTTGCTGCAATACTTTGACCCCGTTTGTGTGCGGATTCGAATGCAGTGGAATTCGATTCTATACTCTCGTATACGAGAGAAGAAAACTTATAATTACGCTTTTAAATATCTCAATTTTCAAGACCGGTTTCCGACGTTTTCGTTTTTTATAGGTACACTTGAGAAAATTAATTAATTAAATTAAAAAAAAAAGACATTTCAAGTGTTTTATATAGTAAAGTTTAATTTGTGAGGCTCTTTAGGTCCTATATAAATTCATTACTACTCATGGAAAAAAGAGTATGAAAATACTTGAAAAATGTTAAAGCTTGAATTCTTTCTTTATATTTCATTTGAGAATTCTAGGTCTTTATATTTTTCTCCCTGTGTATGGCTCCACCTCTGCGGTTGTCATGGAGAATCGATTCAATATATGCACATGAGTAGAAATCTATTCTATTAACTTTTTTTCTCCGCCATATCTAACCCATATTGGTCGCTGAACCATATTTTGTAAAACATATTTAAATTTTAAATTTTTGGCAACATAGTTTTCCATTTCTTGTTCAGATTTTTGTTTTGTATTTTATTTTATTTTTTTTTATTTAGTGCCAATGCTATTTGTCACCTACACTTTCGGCTATATATTTCTTGGTGGCTTTCGTTTTGTTTCGATTTTGATGTCGCTGTTTTCGGCTGTCGTGTTGATCATACTAAAGGCAGTGCAAAATGTTTTTGCAATGGCAACAAATTTTATGGCAATTTATTTTGTCATAAACGTACATATAGTTTTTGTAAATAACCTTTTTCTGTATATCGTTTGCTTGAAGGCTGCTGCGCCCTCAAATATATATATTTTTTTTTTACTATTCGGTCTTTGATGCCAGCCGCCTGTGTGCAATTATTTTGATGATGATAAATTTCATTTCGGTTCGTTCGCTTTCGATTTGGGAATAGCCATTGACGGGGGAAGAAAAATGTATGTTGAAATGGATCAAGATGGAAAAGGTTTTGATTTGTTCGTGGGACTTTAAAGAAATGCCTTTTATGTTTAAATATGTCCAAGGTGGGTTAAGCTTATTAGGAACGACTTTGTAGCAAAATTAAATCGACATTTATATCGCTTTACAAATGCATCTGTCAATAATAATAACTTATTTATCCCCAAGTATCTTACAATGACAGAAAATCATTCAGATAAAAAAGAAATAATCGCAATAGAAATGTTCAAATAGAATTTAGCGAACCGCAAAAGTTGACTTTTCTTGTTATTTTGTAGTCCACACAAAACGGTTTGCTTGGCATGTCAAATGCAATGAATTTGAGGCAACCACCAAGCCAATTGCTTGACTGCCTTTCCTGCCCCGTTCTAGGGATAATTTGTAATCAAATATCACGAACTGAGAGAGGAGGAGAGTGTGCCATCCGGGTTTTGTCCATTCTCATGCCATCGGAACTAAGTATCAAAAACCCAGTCAGACGATGTCGTTTGGCCAAACAAATATGCAGACCAGAACCAGACAAGCACAGCCACTTCCCATTTGTGCAGAATTTGTGCACAATTTAAGTATCTAAACAGCCGTAAAATTGTGAAACATGCAATGCCAATACATAGCCCCCCACAAATGCCAGATCTTGTAAGCCAATAGGGGAGCAGAGCTCTCTGTTTGGGAAATGTATCTGTGAGATAGATCAACTTTTGCCAGCATGTCGTGTCGATTTGCATGACAGTTGAAAACTGTTCCGTTCGTTCTCCACCTTTTTGCGGTCGATGCCTGCCAGTCTTTATCTCTGGGGGTTTGTGGGAGAATTCCCACATAATTATGGCTGGAAAATGGCAAGAAAAGTACCAAGAAAACGGTTTAATCATAGAGTTCTTGCAATAACAGCAAGATGATTTGCTTTCACGGCGATAAATTCCCGTCTGCTTAGTTTGAAAAGTTTTCACTCGTAGTTGAACCTTTCATGTGTTCACGTTCTTAGTAAGTTTTCTCAGATCTAACATGATAAAGTGCAAATATTCATCATTCACAATCCAAATAAAATTCCTTGAAAACTTTTTTCGTCGACGCAAATTGTAGGTAAATATTTTTGCAATATTCACTTTGACTTTGGCATTCTCGGCAAAACTTTCATGCATCTCATGCTGGGAAAATCGCAGCTCAGCCATATTATCTTGTCATACCCGGTATACATCATATGTTTATCTTTTTTTCTGTATATCTTGTATTTCTCATATATGCTTATATATATATATATGTATATACATTTTTCTGGCGACCGGATGCATAAATAAGTGACAAAGCTCGGGCTTCTGCTTGGGGTTTATTCGCGCTTTGTTTTTGCCCAGTTTCCGGCAGCAGTTTAAGAAAAAGAAATACGTGCAGAGATGTTTACGTATCCATATTTAGGTGACATGTCTTCTTAAGAATGACTTTAACATTCCGCCAAGGTTTTTATATAGAATAATTGTTATATAGATATTTATACAGAAAACCGTTTGGGTAAAAACATATTGTAAAAGTTTCAAAGGCCAAGATAACGAACATACCGATTTTAATAAGCTCTCAAAATAATTAATAATCAATAATTAAATGTCAAAACAATTTGTTTCCTTTCTTATTATCCACACCAAATCCAATTAACTCTTTAAGATATTGTCAAATTAATCTTAGCATATTTAAGTTTAATTAAAAAAAATTCTAAAGTTGTTAAGCCATTAAGAAGACGGTGACAAATGATAGAAAGCCAATCGAAAGACACTTTGAAACATCCATCAATGCTGGAGAATATTCAACAAATTTGCCATTCAAATCAAATCTTTTTGGCGGCTCCGTGGGAAATCAATCGAGTCACTTAACCATGGCCTAATCATAATTGAAATCTTCTTTTTGGGGGGGCATTATGCAATCGCCGCCACTCAACTGTGTCAGATTCAGATACAGAAGACCTGAAAAAATAAAGCTGCTGAAAAATCTCCGCCTTCCCCTGATCTATTAAACCAAAAAATAAATGCAGAAAAAGAGTAGAGCAGAGGAAACCAGTTTGCAGAGCGTTTCCCTTCGAAGTCAAAACGAAACAAAGAACTTGGGCTATACGCTGAGGCAAAATCAGACCCACTCTGAGAGCTTTACTTTAGCTTCATTGGAATTGTTGTTGTTTTTTTTCTCTATTCCGTTTCTGTGGATTTTGTCTTATTTGTTTCGCTCGAACGGATTTGGATTTATGGGCGCTGCATGCCTCTCACCCAACGAGTGCGAAATAAATGTTTATTGAGTGCTTGGCCCATTGGCAGAGCGGAATGAATATTTGACCAAAAAAATATCAAACTTGTAAAATAGCGCGAAGAAATATTTCTGGCCCACTGACAACTGGCCAAAAGATGTCAATAGGCAATGGCAAATGGCAAATGGCAAATGCTAAATGCAATTAGTTCGGGTCCAATTCAAAAATTGGCAGCCACTGACAATTTTGCAGCAGGTGCTGGACATTTATCTCTAATGTAAATTATCTCCGAATTCGGGGCTATTTAAAATGCGATTGGAGTCTGTGAACAATTAAGCTTCCAATTGCACATCAGATCGGTTGCAACATCCTTGCCAGTGAGTTTCACTTTCACATAATTGCCACAACATTTTAGCCACGAGTGGAAATAGCTGGCAAATAACTTGTTTTTAGCCAGGATGGTTGACTGTTCGTTTTGCTGTGAAAGTAAAATGTTGGCTACTCTGTCAATGGAGGCTTTGTGGCTTTTTAATTATTATCTATAAAATACAAATATTGGAAGGGAAACGATATGTGATTTTGGAATCCCCTTTTGTTAGAATTTTAAGATAGCAATTCGTACTTTTCTTACGTGCTTTCTGTTTCCCATTTATAAGAGTATTTCCCATACTTAACCAGGCTCGTTACAGAGCCTCCTTTGATTGTATTTTCGCTAGATCTTTTACATCCAGCTCGGTGGATCCCATTTCAAGGTGTATTGTTTAATTGGGGGAACAAAAAAAAACCTCTCCTCCAGTCTAGGCAGTATGTAGACTCCACTCAGCTTTTATTTATTTGTTTAATTTCCGAGCCGCTCGCTTCTTTCTACGGAAGAGATTAATGCTGCCCAGTGGTAATCAAAATTTGATGCCTCGACGGCGATAGGAAATGGTGGAGACCTGAGACCTGGGACCGAAGCCCCCGTCTGCATCTATAAACAATTCTGAGCCGGGACAGTCAACGAACTTCGGTTGGTCAGTTGGGGAGCGAGCAATGACAGTTGGCCGACAGCTTCGTCTTTAATTATCTGGGGCTTGGGAACGAAACAAAATAGGAGACTGTGGGAGTTGCCTCCCGTTGGCAAAAGTCCATTACCATTTCATTAACATAGACATAAAACTTCCTCCCCCTTTTTCCACCCACCAGCTTTTCCGTTCGCGTGTGTGCGTGAGTGTGTATGGAAATGAAAACACGTGTTGCGGCCATAAACAAAGAAATTGGTAAATGGCAAACGAAAAAGCAAAACAAAGCAGTAGCCCAACAGCAGCTGCAAAAAAAAAAAAAGAATTGCCAAAAAACTCGGCCTAGCGTGAAAAGCACCTGACACTCGAAAGCACACGTACACAAAGGGCCCCCAAAGTGGGCAATGCCTGTGTTTGCTTTTGTATTTTTCGGAGCGGCTCCTTTCGCCAAGTCAAAACCCATTTTTTTCGGTTGTTTTTTAATACGTTTTCGGTGGTGTTCCCAACAGCGAGCGAAAAAGCAATATTTTGTTTTTGAAGTTGGCTTTTTATTTAAAGGCTCATGCAATGATCTTGAACATTTAAATTGCTTCCTGGAAGTTAAGGAGTTTTGGAAGTGTTTTTATTAATATTTATATACTAAGGAGTACGGTAAGGTATAGTAAGGAGTAAGGTTGGCTAACAAAAACTTAAGAATTAGAATAATATTATTATGTTTTGCATTTTAATTGGTTTCTTGAGATCTTAAATATATAATTACAGAATATCTTAAAAGAATTCTATTATCTTATCGTTAAAGAAGGTTTAGCCAAAGTCACATGAGGCCAGTTTGCGGTTTATTTTATTGTCCTCCTTATAGTTCTGTATATATTTTTCTATCTGTACAAGTTGACCGCATAAAAAAGTGGTTTCCAGCCATATTACGTGTCGCAGTTGTCGCTATTCGTGCTCCGACAGTTTCCGACATATCGACAGTTGCATCCCGCCTTAACACACACACACACATACACCCCCTCCTTAGAGGCTCACTCCTTTTTTCCAATGGAGTGTGAATAAAATGTAATCCGCCGCCTGCGTGTGGTAATCTAACAGAAAAAAACAAAACCCCATGGAAAATGGGTAAAATAAAAAGAAGGAAAATCCGTTTGCAACTTATAACTGAATACTGCTGGCCCCAACTGACCCCAGCGACATCTCCTCTCTAAAACGCCTTTTGCTCCACGTTAAGACACAGCATAAAGTGTAATTATGTTATGACCAACCTCTAAACTATTTAAATTTAATTACTAATTAAAATTACATCATTTTGAAATATAAATTAATTTTTGAACTTGTGTTTTTTTATATAAAGTTATATAACTTTGTTTTTAATTAATGAAATCCATAAAGCAAAGCCTCTAAACTTTATTTTCGGTGTGAAAATGCAGGCGGCCAGCTGTGTTGATTTTCATTTTCAGCACGACTCCGGCGTTGGGGGCGTGGCGCCGCCCTCTTTTCGCATTGATTGCGTTACAATTTCAGGTTTCTGGTTTCAGCTTTTGCTTACTGCCAGTCGTCTACTTCTACTTTTTTATTTATTTTTTTCTTTTTTGCTTTATTTTATTTTAGTTGTACTGTGGCCGCTGCTGAGACTTTAGCTTTGGCTTTGGTTTTGTTTTTGTTTTACCGGCTGTGCCACAAAACGTGTCCATTGCCATTGTTGTTGCTGTTGTTGCTGTCTGCCACAGCGTTGGAGTTGATCTTTATCTGTATCTCCGGTCGCTGGTTCAGGCTTTATAGATTTATTAACAGTGGAGTTTTCCTAACTGGCAAATGTGTATTTTACTGTTATATTTCTTTTTCTTTATTTAAAGAAATATAAAAATAATCTTAAATAGTGTTTCATTATGTTGTATTATTATTAAGGAGCTCTTTTAAAAATAGCTTACCTTATTTAAACCCTAACTGGTATTTTAAAATAAATTAAAACACCTTTAAATTGGTCAAATACATTTTTCATTACATTCTTGAAAATATTATTATATTAAGAATTATCCTAGCTTTACAATAATTTATGCATTCACTTAAAGAAGAATTTACTCATTTCTAGGCCTGATTTTTTCTTCATTTAAATAAATCAAATTCTTAAAGAAATTCCTTCTAGTGAAGGCGGACTGTATTGTGCTGCTGCCTGGTGGCTTGGATTGTTGGCTTGGCTGTCGGGTCTCCGTTGGCCACGAACGACTCTCAACCGGTTTGGGCCTCTCTCCGGTCTCAGCTCTCCATTTCGTTTCGTTTTCGTTTCGATTTACGAGCGCAAAAATTAAAACCAAATGAGTGGAGCAGCAAACTGCCCTGGTTGTTATTGTTTCTTGGCCTGGCATTAACAACAAAAAAATAAGAAAAAAAAGGCCCAGTCGAAGATCTTGAAATGTGGTCGGCGACGCGGCCCGCGGCCAAAACTCTTCCAGCGTTCACAGATCGGGAAAAATATATATGCCGGATTCGAATCGGATCTAGGCATTACAACTTTCTGGGGCAGCCGCAATCCCATTCAATTGACTCTGCCCCGCATGCAGAGTTATATAAAAATGTTGGATGGATGCTGCCCGTAAATGGGCCCGGGTTTATTATTATTATTGTTATGGCTGCCGTTTGCGTTGTCTTTATTTGGTGGCAAAAATAATGTCGCATTAAATAAATTATTTCACATCGTTGGGTTTTTTTTCGGGACAATAATATATAAAGTGACTTTCATTTCCTGCAAAAATACAAAAAGAGAGACTGCAGTTGCTTTCCGACATTTGTGTGCGTGGGAGTTGCAAGAGAATATGTTTATGGCTCCATAAACTGAAATGGGGAATGAAGTTTCTGGTTTTTACTTTCAGTGATTCATTTGAAATACAAACAAGTTTCTTTTATATTTGTATTTCACTTTTGAAAGTAGATTCTGGAATTAAATATATGACAAATAGAGTTTATAATCGCCTTAAATAATATATCCGAGAAGACAAACCTTAAGCTTTGTTTTTATGGCTTATAATTTATAATTTTCTGTGTATAGTAAAGTAGTAACACCTAATGGACTCAACCCTTTTCTTGTTAAATATCTTTTTCATTAAAAATATATTAAAAACGCAAAGGCTAAGGACATTTTTCTGGTATCTTTGATAACCTTCATAATGGTTGGTAAAGCCTCTTAAAAAACCACTTGTAAAACCATTTGGCACGCCCGCACTTATAAGCCAACATAAAATAAAACACAAAACCGAGAACTAACAGCAAAATAAAGGCATTGTCAACCTTCGGTTAAACATATAAATAAAAATAATAAATTTAGGTTTAAAAGTACTGAAAAATCACCCGAAAAATCAACATGTTGGTTTGCTCTTCTCGGCTTGCAATTTATCATATTGTAAAACCGAAACCCAAATCCGATGATAATGCTCATGTTTGTTTGCATTCGCCTGTGGTCGGGGTCGGGGTCTCTCTGCCATTGTTGTTTTCTCTTCTAGTTTTGCGACACGAAAATACATTTCGGTTGGATTTTTCTTGTGTTTTATTTTAGTTGTGTTTTTGGTTTTGTTTAGTTAGTCGTTTCGATGCATCATTGCACAGTTTTGGGGAAAGGTCAGTGGTGTCAAAAAGCTGTCCATGCGTTGTTATTTTTCGGTTTTCGGGTGTGTTGTTTCGTGTGAAATATGTTATTCGTTTGTGCTTAGATGTGCTAAAAGATAAACTGTAATTATGCTTTAATGGATTAATTAGCAGAATTTATGGCTAGACTAATTGCTTTTTGTGCTGTGTGGGGCACTAAACTAAACTTCTACGTATTCTGCAAATTCATTTACTGGGTCAACTGGCTGAGGCACGAAATCCTTTCTTTCAATAATTAATAAGCGAAATGGATTCGAGTGGAAAACTCACAAATCGTGACATGACAAAAAAAAAACAACAAAGAAACGTGGCTGAAAATAAACCCAAAAAAATCGGCTAAAAAAAGAGCAACTTGGCTGATATTTTTGCACACACCTCTGAATCTCCACGCAAACAAACAAAAAAGAAAACTCTCATACACACAACCAAAGGGCAAAGCTGCCTTTGACAGGCGACATGAAAATTGATTTCCACGGGCTGCTGTTGCAAAAGAACAAAAAAAAAAAAACAACGAGGGTTTGGCGTGGGCTTCGGTGGCGTATGAGTAATATCCGAGAATGAAAGTACATTTTTCAGTCTCACAAAATCAATATCCAGACTCTGGGCTTAGCTGCTACATTTCGAGCAAAACGATTACATACATTTCCATCCATATGCAAAACAACTTTGACGTAATGTACACAAAATTTTTCCCGCCTTTCCCCACCCCCGCCCCATTAGATTTGTCCACCCCTTTTCCTTTTTGGCCACCGCAACGAGGGCAATCTCACCTGAGATTGCCATGAAATTCTGTTGCTGTTTCGTGGGCTTGAAGTCAAATTAGAAAAAGCAAAAAAATAAAAGGAGAACGCGAACAAATCTGTGCCAGCAAGCTGAAAAATTATGAGGTCGGGCTGGGGCTGGGCTGGCATCAAATTAAAAACAGACGCATTTTGGCCCACAATTTCGTGCATAACACAAAATCAATTACAATTTTAATTAAATATGCAAAGCTCCCAGAAAGAGCCCCCCCCAGTCAGCGGAGCGAATGGCACAGAATGGAGAATGGAACTCAATCAGGCAAAATGTCCCCCAGGCAGGTGACGTCTTTCCATAATAATGTCCTGCCCCAAACAATCAGCCGCCCACTCCGCCTCTCCGCCCAGCTTGCCCCATCCTTTGGGAAATTTTCCCAGGTAGACAAAAGGGTAAGACGACAGAGGCAGCCTTTTAAATATGGATAGCACTTTGGGCAACCAAACGAAAATTGAATGCTCTTCAAGATTGCGGCTTTAAGTTTGAGGCATTCTCGCAACGAAATTAATTCTGTTTTACGTTTCAAAAGATGTTTCTTTAAGGCAAAATCAATCAGATCTTCTTTGCAACTATAATTAACTTAAAAACTATATTTTAAGGACTCCAAAGTTGCAATTAATACATTTTTCGTTATATTTTTTAAATGAATGTATTGGTAAAGGAACCAACTAATGAAAGTCCGTTTCAATCAGATGATATAGAGCAATCCTTAAAATAATTACAAGAAATCATTAAATCTTAAGAGTATTCTCGTTTGAAATAAAATTAAATCAGCTTGATCTCAAGGCAAGCCTGCATCGTAAAACGAAGCCAACTCCCCAGCCGCGTTTAGGCAGGTCATTTAAAAATATAAAAATTTAATGACTCTTGCGGTGCCGAGACACAAAATTCTTAATTAAATTGTCCCCGAACAGAGGCAGGTTTGACAGATTTTCCAAGCAGCAAATCAATTACAATTTGCCTTAGCCCAGGCCCGGACACTTGGCCTAATCCTGTCCAAGTTGCCCAGGACAAAGTGGCAGCCACTGTATTTGCAGTTTTGCATCTGCATCTGCATCTGTATCTGCATCTTTGATGGCGAAACCAAGCCAAATGGAAATGCGGTGAGCCGGCCCAATGTGAGCAGCTACAACATCTGGCATCTGGTCAATTGGTCAATTTTCATTTGCATATCATTTGGATTGGCGGGCCAAGAATGTTGCAAAACTCTCCTAAATGTACAGTTTTGGCATTTTGGCAGCTTGACGTAATGGGCACACCAAAGGAGGTGTATTATGTGAGGCTATATCTGATTTTGTATTGCGGACTGCGGCTTGTTTAGGGATAACTGCAGGTTTTACTTAGTTAATTAGCAAAAAGCGTGCCAGTCTCTTTGAAAGCACTCCACCGCCTCAAAATACATTTAATTAATTTCTGTATTTTTCTCTTTCTTTACAGGTATGACTGAAATAAATCAAAAGGCAAATGCAAACTATCGATTAAGGTCACATTACGTATACGAAGTGTTGTGCCTGCGTGGATACAATTATACGAGTGTTAAGTCATACTGAAAATTAATTAATTCAAGCTAGAATACTAGCATTAGGGAATTTCAGTTAACTAAGATTATTAATTTATCAAAGTATTACCCAAAAAATATATTTATTTTGGTTAGTAAACTTAGTTGAATATAACTTATTATTATTTGCAAAGGAAAAGGCATTCCTAAAGTATTTTAAAAATATACTTAAAAAACCTTTTTACTGTAATTACGTTTTCTAATCTGCTCATATATATTTTTCCGAACTGTCCCCCCATTTATTGCATTACATTACTGGGGACCCTCTCCAAATGAGTTATGGCCAACTGTATGCCCAACATTTAACTTTGTCAAACTCAAACATAAATATCAAAAAAGTGTTTTTTCTTATTTCTTCTTGCGTCGTTTTTAATGATATATGGTTGGCTGCTGGGGACCGAGAGGTATCTTGGTTTTTTATCAGCCATTAATGATCGCCAGAGGAGCGTGATGGGTCGACGAGGCGGGTTAACACCTCAAACAGTTTGTCAGTTGTCTGCTATTTTTTCCAGTTATTATTTTTTGTTTTTCGGAGCGGAGACATTGAGGCGTCGGCGACCATCAGCTGTCAACAGTTTTTGCCGCTGCTGCTGCTGTCTGCGTAAATATTTGCCAGCTGCGTAATTGCAGCCGAAACTAAAGATGAAAAAATAAAAAACAGTGTCGAAGAGACGAGAAGCGTAAACATATTTATGGGATAGACCTAGTCAAATGAAGTAGAGCCCTAATGAGTGGTATTGTGTGGGTGGGCGTTGACGCTTTTAACAAAGGTCAGTTTGCTGTTTTGGACTCATTTAATGCCGCCACAGCCACAAAATACTGAAAGAAGTGGCCAAGCCTCGATAATATTTTGCCCTAGACTTTCTAAAATCTTTTATAAATTTGTTGAAACAATTGCGCGGTCTGAGATTGCCCGAAGGGTGTCCCAAGTTTTCTTATTAGCAAGGAAGTTTATTGTTTTCCATATACTTGGAACATCTGCCCGGCCGGTGACAAGTTTTTCGCCATTGGCTGAGGGAAACAACTTGAAATCTTGTAAACTTTTTAGTTCTTGGCCATTCAAGTAATGAGAATCGCTTTAAAAACTACAAGAAAATCTTTGTCAAGTTGTTGTCAGGTTAGAGCTTAAAGGTTTGGGAAGTATCAAGGGGAATATAAATGAAAAAGAAGGAAATTTCTTTATTATTTAATCTTTGATAAACTTCTTTAGACTATTCTTTATATTTTTTTAACGCTCAATTTCCGAAAGAAAATCAAATGCTAATGGTTAGCACATGTTAGCAATGACAATTTAAATATTTGCTTAGCCACCGCTTCAATTTAGTTGCTACCTTTAACATTTAAATTGGGTTTGAGATCGCTTAGCGTGGCGCAGTTAGCTGAAAAAGTGTTTCCCACGCCGGAGTTTTAAAATCATATCTGGGCAGCATCTTTTCGGGGCCCCACTACAGTGGGACTTGCATGCCGCAAACTCAGCAGCAACTCTTGAGAGGCTCATAGCCGGGGCCTTTCGAGTGGCTTTGGCGCAGTTTAGATGACTTGGGGGCACTTCGGGCCACCAAGTGAGAAACGCCTACGAGGCCCTCAGATGATGATGATGGCTGGCAACAATTTCCTATTGTTGCAAGCTGAGAGAGAGAGAGAGAGTTGGAAATGGATTTCTGTTTTCGTTGCTTTCATTTTCCACTTAGACCTTGTCTAAGTTCTTTTTAATGAGTTTTGAGCTCCGCATATCTGCGTTGCAGTTGCTAGTCAAAACTTTTGCCCGACTCGCGTGTTTTCTGACGCCTGACTTAAAGGATTTCCATTTCCAAGGACTTGGCTGTTGCCTGGAAACGAGTACAAACAAAAAAAAAAGAAAAAAAAACAAGAAATAGCCATGTGTGAGCAAGAGCGCGGGGTGAAAATAAACAATAAACAAATTCCGTTGACATAAAAAATATATATAAAGAATCAACAAAAGCATAAAAAGCCGCCCACAAATAACTACCGGGATGTTGGCTTAACATAGAAAATGCGTAGAAATACGAAAGTCGCCCGATCCTGTCCTCCAACCTCCGGCCCCTTTTTTTTACGCCTCACCCCAAGGCCTCACTGACTGAACAATAAACAAGCCATAAAATGTTTGCCGTGTGCACTCGGCTTAGAAAGCGGCAATGGCAGCGTTTTATATGTCAAATAAATAGCTAGAGAGGCACAAATTTTATTATCCAACTATGACATACTCTATTTCGGAAGCATTACGGCATTACGGTATTACGGCATTACGCTTTATGGTTGTAAAGCTTTATAACTTGAATTTAAAATGTTTGACGTGAAAAAATCTCTTCTAATTCTTTTACTTTATTTTTAATTTTCATTTTAAATTGGTTAAATGTTAAAGAATATTTCTTAAACTTCCACAAATGGTTTAGTAACGAGATAAATCAAAACTGTATAAGTCACTACGTATTTATTGTTAACATTATATATTTAACTTAACAAACTTAAGGGTTATTTTGTATATTATTTTCGTAAAAGAGAATGATGTGTTGCAAATGTAGATTCTTATTGAAACCCTTCAAATGCCATTAACTGGCCTGGAATACCCAATCCATAAGATAAGCCAACTTCAGGGGTATTATTGCTTGAGGGGCAACTGCAATCTAAATATGAAGTTAAACTCAAACCGCAGTTTATGACGGCGATGTCTTATGGCTCTCCCCGAGACATAAAAGCAGGGCACGTGCGAGGACAGGAACCTGTAGCAGTAACCGGATAATATTCAATAATAACCAGGTCGAAATGCTGTCCTGCACACCTGCTCGCTCTCTCATATCGCCATAAAATGAGAACAGAAAAGGGTTCAACTATTTCTGGGGTTTTTCGGCCAAGAGGAAGAGACCTGGGGGCCCTGAGGGCTTCTGTTAACCATTTGCTTGTCAGTCGACCCGTCCTGGGCACACACAAAAAGGCGTTTGCGAGATTGTTGCCGAAGCCCCAAGTGCATTGATTGATTTGCAGGACACGGAATACAAAAAGAGCCGAGATTCCATTGGGCTGTTGTTTGCATGTCCTGTGATTTCCATCGTGCCTCCTGGGAGTACCATAACCAGAGCAATTAACGTTTAACATTCATTGGAACTTTGGTACTATGTGTATATATATATCTATATCTATCTATCTGCACTTAAACCACAAGGAGCCGGCCATAAAAGTCCATTCAAAGTCAGGGAGTCAAGGGAATGAAACTAAAATCAACGTCAACTGCAGAGAAGGAGCCGAAAACCGAAGAGGCAAAAAAAGAGAAGAGCCAGACGAGCCCATTAATTTTTATTGCGCACACGAAATATTCCCAAAAGCCAAGGAATGGGACGGAATTTATACACACAACCGTGCACACACACACACACATACACATACCACAGGACCATCCAAATATATTTGAATAAAAATTAGCTAGCATACATTTAGGCGGCAGCGCCGCCGCCGTAAATCTCGTAAAATACCAAAATACCAAGCGGCAACTGTTACGGCGTCGCCATCGAACGCCAAGGTAATCAGCACAAGGATGGTCCCATCGGGTGGCGGGGATGGCCCTGGATTGGGTCCCGGATTGAGGATGTAGATGGGGGATTGCGTGTGGCGTTGTAGTCCTCATCGGTATCGTCATAAGGGGGTTGATTTTCGGGGGATTTTCTTTCATTTTGTTTTCTTTTTTTTTTGTTCGAGCTGGAAAATTTACGCGAAGTTCTTTTTTTGTTGGGGTTGCTCCCATATTACATTGAGTTTGTTGCAAGGAAATTGAATCCTTAATCAATCGTATGTTGGTCATTCGAGTTTCTTCTTGAAGTATCTTAAGTCCTACCAAATATATTAATTAATATTTAAACAGGTAACAATGTACAAAAAAATATATATTTATGACTAGGTAAGGTCATGTTACTCAAGAACTAATACAAAACCGGTTAATGTGCCTATTCTTATACCGTTTTCAATGAAAATTTAAATAATTTCTAGTCTTTATAAAATACATAAAGTGTATTATACCTTCGGTAATTTCAACCAACTTTCTTTCCACCGCGAAAGGTTTTTCATTTCTTTGCCTACTTTAAGGGGCTCAGGACTGATGACAACAACTCCCAACGTATTCGAGCAGGAGGCCAACGCCAAAAGCAAATAAATTTCAGTCCACTTGGTTGAGACACATCCCTGTGAGAGAGTGTCCAGACATATTGGCGACGCAATTTCGTAACAGTTGCTGGCGCTGCTGTTGTTGGCCATATTTAGGCATCATAACAAGTCGTAAAATGGAATTCCAGTTGTTTGTCATTTACTGTTTTAGTTTGCTTCTGGTTTTTTTTTTTTTTTGTTGATTCCGCCTTTTGGCTCCTGCTATACTTAGTTTTGAAGATTTTTGATTCCCAGGATTGCTTATTCGTCTTTTATGGTGGCGGCATAAAAACTTTTGCCTAAGCCGCCGCCGAATGCCGTGAAGGCTTTTGTCGTCTGACCGACCGGCCCTCTGACGTCAACTGTTTCTCCATGGTCTTCAGTCCAAATCTATGGGGAAATTCTTGAAAAAATAAAGAAGGGAAATCTCCCGCAAAGCTTAGCAAATATATATGAGGGCACACGGCAAGAAAGTATTGTATTCTAAGCTGAATCTTTTGATTTTATTACCTTGCATTGTTTAAGGCGAAATTAATGGTTTATAAATATAAATTTTAAGGATTTAATTAAGGGAAAATGTATTCTTCTGAGACTTCATTAAACTCTCTACAATTACGGCTTGCATTTGACCAATTTTAGCGAATATCCTAGATTTTCTTGTAGTGTTTATTTACGTTTGTGCTTATATGTATCGAGTATTATGTAGTACTTAAGGTGTGCTTAGAGGGATTTGCCAAGTGCTACCTGAGCCAGCCAGGGACTCCAGCTGCCTGGCTCTCTGCGCCTTGGGTTTTCCTTTGTTTCTGCCAATTCTTTTTTTTTTTTGTTGTTCGAAAAGCATTTCTTATGCATCCTGGCAGGCAGGCTTATAATTAAAACTTATGTGGGTGTGTGTATCTGTGTCCCAAGGCAGCTTATCGAAGGAAACGACGGGAGATCAGGACTCCAAAAATATACATAATTCGTATGGCGCAATATTGCGGGCCGAGCATCATCACATCAGTAGGAGGCAATACCATTTTTGGGGCCCCTTTTTTTTCTCAACCATTCATTCCGCTTGATCGATTCGGTTATAAAATTAAAAATAAACACAAATGTTGGCATAAATTTTACAAAATGTACGCAATTTGCATTTACCATTTGGCGGAGAGTAGCATTTTATATGTGAAAAATGTGTGCCCTTGGGTTAAATTACATTGCTAATACGCCGCGTTGACTTACCTTTCTTACCTTACTTCCGCTGCTGCC
>JAEIIG010032087.1:0-20154 GCA_018904695.1 Drosophila parvula
CCCGGAAGACGCACTAACCGAAAGGAGCAAAAACAATTTTTTTGTTGTTTATTTTTGGTTCATATGATTGTAATAGGTTTTTAAAATAAGCGGAGGCCCTTTCATATAAGTTTGTATGGGGANNNACCAAGCCATCGAGTTTTCGTCGTAATAACCGGACGAACGCTATAAGCGGAGTCGTTATAGCCGGATTCTACTGTGTTTCTACGCGACTAATGCTACACCAATATAACAAGCAAATATATTTGAATTGTTAAAATATTCACGGCTCTTTTTTCAATTACTCCATAATCGCCAGCCAAGCGAATGCAAATGCAATGAGCAATATTATTGGAATGCAATCGACGCTTGTTGCATCCATACAGTTCAATGCTCGCTGCACATTTTATCTATTTTCCGGCTCCGACTTATTTGTCTGGCTTTCAGTTTGGGGTTCACTTGATTCGATTGGCATATCTGCATGAACGGTAACTATAAATGAACGATATAAAGGAATTCCTTTCGACTTTAGTGCACTCGTTCGGTTCATTTACATTGGGCGGCCAGCCAGATTAATGGTCAGGCATATATCTCCCCCGTTATATTTATGGGGGGAGGGTAGTAGCAGAGAAGTAAATGCCGTCGGTTTCATTGCCCCATATCTTAGCAGTGGCATCGCTATTAAAGCGCGCAAGTTATTAGAAAAATGCGTGAGAGGCGGACTAGCCCGAAATGCTGAAATACCGACACGAAAGCGTAAAAAACGAAAATTTATTGATGCTCACTTCCGCAAAGAACCGCAAAAAGCCAGACGGCAAAAGCAACCACAGGAAGCTATGTGTTCGAGCAATGAAAAAGAAACAACATTAAAAATGCATAGAAATTGGCATTGCGGCACTTGGAATACACTTACCAGCTTCCACAGATATTTTGGAAATTAAGAAAATATTTTAAAATAACCTTATTTAATTATATATTTAATATAATTATAATAACCTTAGCAAACAAAGCATATCACATATACGCACTAGTTTGTTTCCTCACCAGTTTCTTTTAAATATGAATTTACAATGAAATGTAAACTTCTATATTCCTATAATTCTGTTACTTTCTGAACAAAAAGTTATAATTGTAAATAACGCTCCAATATGTTCAGACGCCATGACTCTGTAAACATACCCCATGAGGAAAGCCACTACAATTCGAAGGGCAAACATTTATAAAACACTTTTGGCCATTTCTCTTCATTAACTGCATACCAGGCGAGACTTTCAGTGAAAATAGGGCAGTACAAGCTACCAAATCCTTCCCTCTGAACCAGGCCCATTCTCTACTTAATTTCTTCCAGACACGGCCCTCTACACTCCCACAAAAACTTCCATATGAAATCTTATTTAGCGTTACCATATTGTATAATATTATATATATATTTTCGATTCGCAACATTTTTAAAAATGATACATTTACAATTGAAAAAGTGATTTTTATAAGGCAAAGAAGTGTTACAATTATTTTCGAAAATAATACATTTTGTAAGCTATTTATCTTTTTTTTCTGTGCTCATCTTTTTCGTTTATGCTCATTTGTGTGGGAAAAGTGCGTATTGCGGATGTCCAAGGAGGCGCCGCTTAATGAAGTTTACCCGCCCAAATTCTTGTCCGCCACTTGATGGTCGGACATGGCGTAATTGATGATGAGGGATGGGAAGCCGGCGACACTTTTGACAAATCACTAAACGCAGAACACCGTCCAATTAAAGTGTTGTTGCTCTTGCTTATCATATTCACGGATCGTATCGGATTTTCAAGGGCTCTGGTTTTTTGTTACGACAACAAAATATCTGGACTGCCATTAAGTTGTTGTAATTGTACACGATACGCTGCTTGATTATTACCGGCCAAGTAAGGGTAGTATACCTTTACATGTACTTATACTATATAGTATGTAGTATATAGTATATAGTATATAGTATATAGTATATAGCATATAGTATATAGTATATAGTATATAGTCATCAAATGTTATAAAACGAAATTGAAACCGAACAAAAATTCTGAAGGTGTGGAAAAATGCAAATGCAACGCTCCGTTAATAATTAATTGCATAATTAACCGCAAATTAAGCCACACACGAGCGATGACAGCAGTCCCAACACCAGCTATGGATAAAATAACAATAAAAAGCAATGTCAACACAGTTGGTAACTCATTCGGAGAAATAAATAGGATGGGGTCCGAGCACCGAGCCGCTGGTCACAGATCAGTTGGAAAAGTTGTATTTCACTTTAATCGATACTTGGCTCATCAATCGACCGGGGAACAGCAATAAAACCCAATAAAAACCATAAAGCAAATATTAAATTTCAAGCAAATATTATCTTTCCTGTTTTTGTTGTTTTCCTGGTACTTGTACCTGTTGATGCACTCGCTTCGCATTGTTTGCCGCAGTCATGGACCAGCAAAGTTGGCAGGGCAACAAGTTTTTCACACAATTTCCTAGCTTCCCGTATCGCTTTCTTGCCTTGGCTACAGTTTAGATACATGAATGGGGAAAATCTCTAAGCCAAAATCGAATATCGAACTTATGTAATATTACGGAAAAATCAAGTGTTGATTAAATACGATAGCGCATATGTAACCATAGAGACAGAAAAATGATGTGC
The DNA here is from genome assembly GCA_018904695.1 of Drosophila parvula. Lineage (NCBI taxonomy): Eukaryota > Metazoa > Arthropoda > Insecta > Diptera > Drosophilidae > Drosophila > Drosophila parvula. The sequence continues at coordinate 2,642 of JAEIIG010032087.1, forward strand.
TCTGGAATGTTAATATAACCGATAGCTATAGCGTACAAAGGTATCCTAGATTAGTGCCAACCGAGAATGTATCTAACAGGCAGAAGGTAGCATCTACGACCCTAAAAAGTCTATTAATTCTTGATCAGCATCACCAGGCGTGTCGATTTAGACATTTCCTTCTGTCTGTCAGTGATAAAAAAGATCTCAGGGACTATAAGATCTAAGAGCTTAAACATTTTGGTGACAACGTGTTGGTCAACATGTTCCTAGATAAACTTTGTGTGTGGTGTTGGGGAACATTTTCCAACAATATTTGTCTTAATTTTTAAATATTTTCATTTGCCTGCCTTCAATATACCTCTATGCAAGTCCTACAGAATATTATAAATATAGATGAATAATTCTTGAATTCTTTATAATGTGTTTTGCCGACTAATGCCAGTGTTTTACTCAGGCTCGTCTAGTTTAAAGCCATATTTTAAGGATCGTAAAATAAGCCTGATAAAAATATGCTTCTGTTTCTGATTTTCGTATATTAAAGAAGATTTGGTTTGGCTTCTTAGTTGTATTCTTCAAAGGAACATGCAGCTGTTCTGCGTTGAATTTGATTTGCTTAAAACTGGAGGACAACATCATTATTTTCGCTTGCACATCAACAAGGCGGCTTTAATTATGGCACTTGTCTTGGTCACATCTGCATAAATGTATCTCTCTGCCACAGCCGCACTGAAACAAAGGCGTTGTGAGTCATTAAAGAGCGGCAGCCCTCGACTTTAAATTGCAGCGACATCATTAAAGCCATTCCGCACTGCGATATGTGTGTGTGCTTTACATGTGAAGGTGGCCGAGGATGCGGGGCTGGAGCCACGTCGCCACTCAAATTAAGTCGGCAAAGTGCACTGTCAAAGCGCATTTCATATGCATAAGGGAGCCTCCCCAGCCTTGTTTGCCAAAGTCATCTGTGTGGTTGGCCTACTTTTGGGGCTTCAAGGGAATGGCGCTATCCAGGCGACCAATTTAACCGAAAAATAACCCTTCAGTGAGCGTCAAATTGAATGTCATTACACTATTCAAAAAACAAAAGCTCGTGCATTTCTATCATGATAAGTTTATGTATATTTTAACCGAATAACAAGTACCCTAACTTACAACACTAACTGATCGTACATTTGTAAACCTATGCAGGATATTTTGTGCCCCTTTTGATGTTAGGCACTATTTAAACATTGTATAGTTTTATTGAAGCTAAAAGCTAACTAACAAACTTTAAAGTAGTTGGCCACAAATGTCCAAAGACTGTTAAATTACCGAATATTTTAGTACTATTATTATTATGCTTAAATAACGAAACCGCATTACCCGAATATTCCCAAAGAGTGAGGTCTCCAAACAAAGCGTCCGCGTCCCATTTATTTTCATTTTTACTGTTAACCGAAGGAAAAAATGTTCATTTTCCCACGCATGCCAACAAAAAAAATCCAATGGAAATGTCGGATGCATATGTGTTGGGATCCTGTGGCTATAACGCCACTCCCTCTCAAACCCGCCCATCGCCGACACTGTTGCGGTTGATTGGCCAAATCAGTTGCCGGCAAGCTTGTGCTCTTTTTGGAGGATCCAAGCCAAAATTCACATACCAGGGCGGTGCCTTTTCACTTTGTGGATGCAACAAAAAACAGAAATTTAGTTTTAGAAAATACTTACATATAATATTTCTGGATTTTACAATATATTTGAAGTTTAGGGGAACACAGTGATACTCTCTCGGCAGTACTATTATAATAACAATTTTATAGGATGATTATAATCCAATTTTTCATTTTAATAAAAATATATTGTAAATTTGAGCACGTTTCTTACAATTTCCTTGTCCTCACACTCACATATTATATTAGGTGTCTTAAGGTTGGTTGACCATACTTGTTACTTGTCCAACCCCTGACCTTGTTCGTAAAGTGACAAAAAATAAGTCCGCCTGCAATTTGCCGTCAAAGTTTTTGGCCATCATTTAAATTTTGCTCTTGGCCACGCCCAGAAGTTAGCCGAATGCAACTGCCCGACCGCACTGCTTGCATAAATCTTTGTGGGTCCGCCGCATTTTTAATTAACTTTTCGGCAGTGTGAGTGAGAGTGTGTGAACTCATTATTAGCGGCGACAACAAATTTGTGCAGGCCGCCAATGAAAACAAAATAAAGTACAGAAAAAAATTGGAATAGAGGCGAGCGCGTGGGTGACGGCAGAATTTGGCACTGACACAAGCACAAAAGCCACATTCAAGGCTGTTAGGCGAGGGGGAGTTGGGGGGGTGTGGATCAGTAGGTGGGTGGGTAGAAGGTCAAAGGAAGAGACCAGGGCACAGGACCCTTTGTTCGCGGCGCCATTTCAAGCGAATTCAAATCGAGTCGCCCGTTGACGCTTGTTGACACTGCCATCGTCATCAACATCTTCATCATCTGATGCATCCCATCGAGCTCAACTCTTCAGCTGTCATCTATTGACAGGCGTCCACTGCCATACCCTGTTGTATATTCCATTTTTTTTCCTTTCTCTAATTACAATATGTACCCCAATCGCTGGAACTTCCGACACGAAAAAGGTTAAGCCCTCTGCTATATTGAAACTGGAGAACTTTACGAAATGACTTGTAAATCACCAACTAATGGTTAAAATTCTATTCTGTTTCAGGCAATAATTTGGTACTCCAAATCAACAACAGCCACTTCTGGGAGTTGTTGTTGGCGTGAAGAAAGTCGCACAGCTTTAGAATGAAATGGAGATGCAAAGCTACTCTGGTCATGGACCAACGACAGCAGCAGCAACTGCAACTGACACGGCAGCAACATTCTCACAGCGACACTTCAATTGCCGCCTGGAAGAGGCGGCTTGGCCTGAGGCCTGGCAGCCGCTTATTAGCTGCGAAAGCAACAACAGCCATGCAAACACTTCCAGCAGCAGCAACAGCATCCTGCCCACCAGCAACATCCTGCCCGCCAGCAGCAACAGCATCATCATCAGCGGCAGCAACAACACATTCCAGTGCGCTCGGCAAACATTCGATGAGGCGGGGCAGACGGCATCCTACAGATGCGATGGGGAGAGTCCTTTGTCTGAAACCTGCTCGTTGAGGCTGAAGGCGCGACTGTTGCGAGTGCCACACGAGGCGTATGAGCAATTTCGACTGGCAATCAACGAGGCCCTCAGTGATAATGCGAGTGATACACTTAGTGATAGTTTGAGCTGCGGCAGCGGGGCAGGAGAAGAAAATGAACTGCGATGCGAGCTGGGAACGGGTCGAGAAGAGGAGCCCTTCCTCTGCCATTTGCAGCCACTCCACCCATTCCAAGATGAACCGGGGGACTTCGCCTCGAACAGCAGCCAGCTGGAGGCCTTTCAAATCGAGCTGGGCAACGTGCACGACGGACTCTGGTCCTTCCTCAACTTTACCGGGCTAATGGATCCCGCAAACGACACCTTTGCCAGGGAAAATGCCACCAGCACCAGTTTGGATATGATTCTGTCCAACTACACAGCACTGACCAGCACAACAGGGCCCTTCACCGCAGTCACATCGAGCGATGTGGGGGTTACTAGGAGCTTTTTCGACTACAGTCCTCACGGCTACGATTGGCTCTTCCTGTTTGTGGTATTCTTTATCTTCGCCGGCGGCCTGGGCAACATCCTCGTATGCCTGGCAGTGGCTCTGGATCGAAAGCTGCAGAATGTCACCAACTACTTCCTCTTTTCACTGGCCATAGCCGATCTGCTGGTCAGTCTGTTCGTGATGCCCATGGGTGCCATTCCAGCATTCTTGGGTGAGTAAAAATCTCTTAATAATAATTATTAGCAGTGCCAGTGCAACATCAATTGGAGATCACTTTATATAAGAGAATGCCCTGCTATATCTTGCCATTGTTCTTGAAGACAACATTACTTACAATTAGCCAGTTTATCACTAATGTCAATTTGAATTTCTTCCTTAATTGAAATAAAATTGTGAGTACAAATATTTAGTTTTAAAATCCTTTTATAATTTTCTTTGTATCCGGTTCCATTGTTGTGTGCTCTGTGCTTTTTGTTAACCATTGCAATTAGCAGAAATATATTTATTTGCCTTAAATTAACCTTGTGGTGTTTTTAAATAATTCTTTAAAATGGCATTTAGTGACTTCCCCAAAGCAAAGTTCTTATCTTCCACTTGGCTCTCATTCGAGTGTTCTTCAGCAATCAAGTGGCAATGCAGTCAGCGACTAATGCATTTGCCCATGAATTATTTCGACGCCATTTCCTTCTGTACTCTCGGCTCATCTCAAGCCGCTGCCACGCCCACTCCTCCGCCTCCGCCTCCGCCATTGTCATGAGTTGTTAGCCTGTCGTTGGCTGCATCCGCTTTGGCTCCCTTACATTTACACAGCGGGTTGCAATGGCTGCGCACTGAAGTCAAAAAAATGAATACTTTAAAACTTAAATAGCTGTATTTTTTGCATCTAATATTCGAAAAAGTATTTTAAAATATGTACGCTCCTTCAAAATGAAAAAGGAAATCAAATTTTCAATTCAAGTTTTCAGAAAGTTTCGGAAATTGTCAGAGCTCCGTAATTTTTAGCTTATTTTTTTGTGACAGTATTGTTTTATAATTACTTACAAATTAACCTACATACCTTTTTGAACAGTGTACAAAATGCAAAAGGAGCAGAGGCAACAAACTAAAATGACAAACGCGTGACTTCCCTTGTTGATGTCTGAATTAGAAATTTATTTTTTCCGTCTACACGTTCTCCCATGCGATTTTTATACTTCCAGTGCAGCTGTAAAAACTTGAGTGGCAAAATAGAAGTGTGTATATATTTTTTTGTGGCTGATTGTGGAAATCACTTAATGTCAGCCAATTTTAGTCTTGGATTCCTTGGAATCTTTTAAACGAAAAAATAAAGTATCAGAATCCCGACTCATTGCCTTTTAAATATGTAAAATGTTCGGTAAACATATTCAAACTAATTTGCATATGACACTGATAAAACCTCAAAACAAAATCCCGACCCTCGCCGGCATTTTTATCCAGGCCAGAAGGGCAGCCAACGTAGCATAAACAGATCAAACGTTCGCATAAATTAAGCGTGCACTCATCGCCGTGCCACGGGCCACAGCCAAAACCCGAACCCAAAACCGTACTCATCGCGTCTAAATGGATTGAGTGCCAGTCCAAGCACATTAACAACATTGGGGAAACTCATTTTGCTTTAGAGCACATTAGTTTGCACACAGCGCGCTGACATTTTATTTATGTAAAGTCTACTTTTGGGTAATTAGTTAGAAGAAGCGAATGGTGCTAGTCGTTCGGTTAGCTTCAGATCCCTTCAACTGGTCTCACTCATTGAAAAGAAAGTACAAACAACAACAAAAATCGAGCATAAGCTTAAATATCGAATAAACAAGGTTCATTGAGAATATATTTTCTTAAAAGATTTCCCCCTTTGCGGACTGCATGCAAGTAGGTCGCGTGTTCAATACCTGCTTCCGGGCATTTTTTTAAATACCTTTTTTGTCTTATAATTTTCCAATTCATTTTTTTTTATTAAATACGGAGAGATAAGTTTTCGATAAGTTCATAAGGCAATTTTTCATTGACTGAACAAATTACATTAGTTTTTTTTTTTTTGCGAAATCGAGAACTTTTTGTTTAAACATTGTCATTTTTACATAAATCAATATCCTTAAATAATTCCTAAGATATGTATATGTACACATGCATGTAGATTGACTGAATCTTTTGTTGTCGCTCTACGGTTTTATTTGGTTGAGTTCTTCTGCTTGATTTAGAATAACAGCTATATAGACGCAATTTTGGAAATTTTAATTTTTTATACATGTAGTACAACATAAATAATAAACAAATTGAAGGCATTTCCATTAAAAAAAAATGTCGAGAAAACCCCGAAGAACGACAATGTTTAACATGAAACAAGCATAAAGGCTCAGGTCGATCATGCTGTCTCTGTCTCTCTCTCTAAAAAAAAACAAGTTAACAAAACTAACTTCGGACGGAACTGAAGTTCATATACCTTCGCAGAATATGCAAATTTATTCCGATTGTTCCAATAGGAGCTATATGATATAGTAGTCCGATTTCGGCTGTTTAGACACGCACGAGAAATTAGGCAGATGAAGAAGTGCCAGACGGACATGGCGAGATCGACTCGGCTGGTGATGCTGATCAAAAATATAAGAATGGGGTCGGAGATACCACCTTCACTGCGTCGCAAATACTACGCCAAATTAGAATACCCTCTGCTATGAAATAATACAGAAACTAATATAAATAACATATTAGTTTCAGTATTATTGTCCCACTTAGTCATAGATGAAGCGAGGCAACAAAATCCCACGGAATGTGTTTTGTTTAATATCTTAATGTTATTTCCTATTTATTTTATTATTTTAGTATTTTATTTTGCATTATTTTACTGTAACGGGCGATTAGTTCAACTGTTACTCGAATGTCAACGGGCTGCTAAGCACAGTGCTGTTGAGCGCTCGATAGTTCGTCGATATTTATCCAGTTCCCATCACTAGAGACGGCTCTTGTATATTAAACTACATATTTCAACCAATATCCTTAATAACAACCACTCGAAAATCCATTCCATCACATTACTAAATCTATTACTAAATCATTTTTGATATAATCAGAACTTACCCCGTAACGAAGTTGTGCGCTCAATACTATTTTAGGTACACTTTGCAACTGAAAATGTGTCTGTCTATTTATTTAACGCATAAAGATAGAATAGAATCTATCGCCTCCATATCTAGCTATATTACTTCATTTTTGTTGTTTATGTTGGCTCCTTGAAACAATTAACAATGTTTGCTATAATTATGATACATAGTTCACGCTTTCCACAACTCTCTTAAATAATGCCTCATTTTCTATCCTAACCAAAAGAAGTGTTAGCAGTGACAGTACAGAATACAGAAAATCGCCGTAACTTCATTTTTACTCAAGAAAATATATTATTATAGAAAAGAACACTGTGTCTCTTTAAAGCTGTTTGTTTGTTCTATTATTTATTTTTCGGTTGCACTTTGGTCGTGTGGCATTTTATGTAACTGTTTTTGTATGATTACTTATTGCGTCACTTTGAAGGCCCTTTCGCAGTCCCACGACTAAGGGCAAGGTCTATTATTCCACTTTTCTATTTTGTTTTCTGAGAAGTCGACGACAACAGTTAACTAAATGTAACTAAAAGCCTTAAGTGTGGTCTTAGCCTCAGCAGCAAACAATAACAAAAACATCTGGCCGAGCCTTTGCCAACAATTAAGACCAAAATGAGGACAGTTGGAGGTCTTTAGTTTATTTTGGTTTATATAAACATCAGTTATTGTTCAGGCCGGCAGTTATTTTTGTCCCGCACTCGGAAAAATATAAAACCAAATTTACCACAGACTTAGCCAAAAGCATATAAATATATTGAAGCAGGCCATGGGTTCGGAATCCGGGCGGAACTGGCATTTATCTCAGGGACAACTTCGGTTAAAATGGTAACATTTAACATTTGTGTGATTTATATTTTCCGCAGTTTATATGAAATACTAGGCTAAGGTTTAGCATCTTTTATTTCTATTAATCATCTTGATTTCAACGTTTTGGAAATGATTTTTATATCGTTAAAGAATCCTTAGCTGATTCTCTCATAAGAACTTTGATTTAAACTCTATTCACGCTATAAATGATTAGGTTATAAACAAATTACAACTTTAAGTCCTCTTTTTAAAAGAGAAGAGTAATGCAAAACAAAATCAATACATTTCTCTAGGAGAAATACAATAAATCATAGTTTAATTTTATGTTTTTATATTTTTTAATCCCTAACATCTGTAGTAAAGTCTTCATATTAAGTAATACACTTTTTGTGCTCTCCACACATGTATGTTTACAATATATTTTATGTAAGATATCCTAGAGATATTATATTGACCGCATCTGTAATTGTTTGTGCGTCTACCACTTGAATTCTCTCATCACCTAGACGCACCACATGGCGTATGCGTAATGAATATATTGACAGGCCCCTCACACGGTCCCAGCCTGTGTGTGTCAGTGACAAGCATATAAAACTAAATACGACATGATGGTCACCCTTTAGCCACCCACTCGTGTCCTGTTTGTCTGCTTTTGTTTGAGGTAAGGACCCTCATGTGTCTGTCTCTGGCCAAATAGCGTGTAAAAGCCCAACACACACATCCAGTAACACCCGACGCATTTAAGCGCAATTTGTACTAATTAATACTGAATTCGACTCCCGGCTGGGCAGCAATTGAGTTTTTGCTGGGTTCGTTCCCATCGAGTCCTTGTGCCGGCTGGATTGTCCGTCGTCTATTGATGTCAAGGCGAATGAGTCAGTTGAGTGTTAAGCAAAGGACCCGCATAGCCAAAGTGACACATCAGATCGGAAAAACAGCTCTCCTATACTGACTATTTAAGTAAGAATTATTTTATTTACCTTTCTACCTAATTAAACGCTTTAATCAACTTAAACACAAAATCGCAGTTAAGCTACACGTCCAGAATGGAATTTATTCCATTTGCCTTTTGCTTCACTTATAACTGCAACTGTCCCGGCTCGGTCTGACCGCAAACCGCAATAGACAATTCCATAGGCCACATCTCCCGTTGACATTCGCAGTCTCTTAAATGAGTTTTTAAGGCATCGCCGCATTGAAATATCAATTAACAAGTGGGAAGCCTCCCGGACGAAACCATCCGTCCTTGTATTCTAAGCGTGTGAAACTTATCTTTACATGACGCAGACTTTTATTAAACTTCATTGGAACTGTTCAATTTCTATTTACAGGATATTGGCCTCTTGGATTTACTTGGTGCAACATTTATGTGACCTGCGACGTATTGGCCTGCTCGTCGAGCATCCTGCACATGTGTTTCATCAGTCTTGGACGCTATCTAGGTATACGGAATCCTCTGGGCTCCCGACATCGATCCACGAAACGATTGGCCGGCATTAAAATAGCTATTGTCTGGGTGATGGCCATGATGGTTTCCAGCTCGATTACCGTTTTGGGTGAGTACGAGGGAGTGAGTAGAAAATTACGAGAAGTAACTTACTAGACTCTGGGATATTTAGGTCTGGTTAACGAGAAGAACATTATGCCCGAGCCCAACGTCTGTGTCATAAACAATCGAGCCTTCTTCGTGTTCGGGTCTCTTGTGGCTTTCTATATCCCCATGTTGATGATGGTCACCACCTATGCCCTGACCATTCCCCTGCTCCGAAAGAAGGCGAGGTTTGCCGCCGAGCATCCGGAGAGCGAGCTGTTCCGCAGGTAAGCGAACGGAAAGAATAATATATCGTGCATTAGGAAATACACTAAATAGAAGTAATGAATTAATTCCAAATGAGGCTTACCAACACAGATACTTGGGTAAGGGTTGCTATGCAATTGGATCATTGAAACCTAAAAAGACAAATAGGGAACCCATCGACTAGTACATAAGCCACTTAGCTGATATTGAATCGGCATTAACAGCAGTACAGAAATGCAATAAAGTTGCAGGTTAATTACGCACCCACTTCAGCTCAAGACGACACTTTTCTATTCAACTAATCAATACTGTTAAATTATTCCATGTAACGGTTGCTTTTTCCTTTTTCACCTCCCCGCAAACTTTTCCAGAGCCTTTCAGTAAATTTCCGTTGCAGACTTCCGGGGTCAATCTTTTTCCTCCTCTAAACGCGGCAATTTTTGCCACTGATTGGCTGACGGAGAGCAATCGAAGCGCGGCCAAGCGCGTCAAATTAGCTTTAACTCAATCAAGCTCCTGTACATGCGGCCATCTGTTTCCATCTATCACTTTTCCACTACACCCAGAGAAAAGCATTACCCAAAAAAGTGTGCAAATTGCGTAGAAATCAAGTCTATGCATTCCCCAAAACTAAGTAACCAAAAGGTAACCCAAAAATCAATTTTGACTACTTTAGGTCATGCAACTACCTCGACATTAGACCCCAAGTATTCTACACTCAAAACAAGTCGTAAATTTAATTGAAAATATTCCATGAGATGTGTGGAAAACAAGCCTGATTCCCTATTGAGAAGTATAGAAAAGATTGTATCTATAAGGTCCCGTTTGGTAGCCCGTCGCAATTGATACAGAATATTTTAGTAAGTCAGTGTTGCTCTCAAATATTTAGATATAATAGTTTTACCCTACATGTTATCTTTAAGTTATAGTTATTAGGTATTATTAATGATACTCTTTTTCCCTTAGTAGCCATTCACCTGTTCTATTACTCTTTTGTAGGCTGGGTGGGCGCTTCACAATAAGGCCGCAGCATAGCCAGCAACAGTTGCAGATGCACAGCAGCTTTTCCAGCGGCAATAGCAAGTTCCTGCCAATGAGCGATGGCAATCGCAATTTTAACAACGCAGGAAGCGGAATAGATGGAGCAGATAGGGCAGGACCTGGTGTTGGTATCAGGGGAAAAGGCGTGGAGGCGGTCGAACGTCCTTTGATGCAGCAGCGAACGACAAGCAGCAGGAGCATCGGCACTGTCAGTTTCCGCAACGTGGCCAATGGCAGTGGTGGAGCCGGAGGAGGTGGCGTCAGGGGCTCAGCGACTGCTCGCAGCAGCTTCCGGTTCGCCGGCGGAGGAATTCTGCGGCACTCGTCGTCGCCAGCCTCCAGTAGCCACTCCACCGGGAAGTCGCAGTCCAGCAGCTTCTGGCGAAAGCACGGCGGCAACCCCAACCTAATGGACAGGTAAGTGGATAACACTTGAAAACGTAATTAGAAGCTCTGCGGAGTCCCAATGACAATTATGATCGGATTATTCTCAAGGACAATAGCGAGGATGCACTGAAAACTAAACATAGCAAATGTAATGCAATATGCATAGCTATATTATAATTAACTAATACGGTAAACACTAACACTAAGCAAATATCTGTTGCTATTTTGTGTTTTGCTTTGAAATATAATAATTTTATAGAATTGATTTTGTTGTATAAGGAAATGTTTTCTGCCTTAAATTGATTTGTTTAAAATGTTTATTATCTTAAATTTAAATTAAAGTAATTCACAATGATTAAAAATGATTGGATTTTGCGTAATTATTACTTTGTTTCATTTTTAAGTTGAAGGAGGGACTCCTTAACATTTGTCTCCTTCTTGAAAGTAATAATTTGGAGTAATGATTTCGAAATTAGAGCTCCTTTTTGGGCTAGCCATAAGTTTGTCATTATTTATATTTAATAAGTGTTCATCGGATTACCCAATTGTTAGCTTTTAATTAGATCACAAATGTTGTACCCCCATTTGAATTTGAATTCCACCTCAACCACAAATCGAAATCATCCATGAAATTGAAAGCTATTGTGGGTTCAACCACAGGGCCACAAGCAATGACAAATCACAATCATGTCAGGGCCCGCAAAACAAATTCCCCAATCAATGCAGCAGACCAGAAGAAAACCCAAACAACGAAAAATAATAAAAGCACATAACATGTTGATTATCTCTTGTGCATACAATGCTTTTAAATTTATTACATTTGTTTTACAAGACTTTCACTTCCGCCGGGGGAAGAGTTGGGGAGAAAGGTTTCGGCGCCATTATGAGCAACTTTGGCGACTACTTTCGTTGGGGGATATTTACATAATTTCAAATGTTAGAGTCTTAGTGCAAAGCGGGGTTTTTGTTGCCGTTGGCTTGGACTTGTGCCCACCGCCCCACAGAATGTTTTGTTTGTATTTGATTAAGGGTCTTCTGGTGTCCTTTGGCATAAATCTTTAATAAGCGTACAGTTGATAAATTAATGGTTAAACTATTGAAGATTAAGTGTATGTACAGTCATTGGTATTACAAAATTTAAATACTCAGTTGCACGTTTTTTATTTGAACAATTTGCTACATTTACACATTTATTTATTTTTTAAAATTTATTAGTTATTCCTGTAATTCCGAATAATCGATTATATATCTTCGAGCAATTTAATGCACGTTCACAAACGTTGCACAACGTGGCATAACACACACACATACAAAATTCGGCCTTGCCTCGTCTGGTCGCTGGAACATAAATCACTCATACGTCATGTGGTGCAGCGGAACACGGAAAAAGATGCAAACACGAAACCGTTTGTCGCCCCACTTCAGCTGCTGCCACGTTGTTGTTGTTGGACAAAAAACAGCGCATAAAATGCAAAAAGGGGAGCCCCAAGAAGGGGACAAATGTGGCATTCAACATTGTTGCCAGCACTCCCGAAAAAAGGCACCCGAAAAGCATCCGAAATGAAAGCAAAGTGCAGCCAAAAATGCCACAGAAATTTGCAAATGACTTTGCCTTCTGGTTGTCAGCAGAATTTAGCATGGCTGAAGTCAAAGGCGAAGTAAAGTAAGTCCTCGACTTAAGCAAAATGCAAAAGCTGATGAATGTCACGTTTCGCGCTCCGCCTTTTTTGAAATTTTGGCGTGTGACGAACAAGTTTCCGCATAAATATATGAATTTCTAATGAGACCAGAGCCCAGGTTGAATCGTTCCGGCTCCACCCGGCAAGCGCGACAACTTTTCCTCCCTTACTAAAAAAAAAAAAAAGAAAACAGCTAACGGTAGGGGCTGGGAAAACTTTTCGTTTTGCAAATTATTAGTTGGACATTTGACGCCACTTGGGCGCTGCTTATTTAAATGTTTCTGGCTTTCTGCCGGCGCCAGTCAGAAATTGAAAAACTTTATGCTTTATTCGCTGAGGCAGCAACAGTTACAAAGTCCGTGCCACTCCCCTTCATTTAAAATGCAAGGACTCCGGGGATGAGAAACGCCATATTATAGTCGGCCTCCAAAAAAAAGAGAAGCAAGCTGCATTTTGTTGCCAACTTTCTCGGGGTCAGATGTTAGAGATCACTTAATCGGATGTCATGTCTTATGTCCTCTAAGTGAGACAAATTAGCACTGAATAGCGATGAGGCCATAGCCTGGTTTCCTTGTATTTCTTAGCTGAACAATTTTAAATTTGAAGGAATTTATTGACTATTCATTTTCCTATTATTTTATTTTTTCTCTTCAAAAATAATGAAAGATTATGTATGTATAATTTAAAGTTTCTTTAAACAGATTCATTGCGTTTTTCTATTTGATAACCATGCTTATGTTGGATTCTGCATTTGGTGGAATCCCTTCTAAAGAGGACCTCCACTTCGCTCCTTAATTCTCTTTAGTACAACCTTTAATAGTAACTTTAATTTAATACGTCGCTATGCAGAATGTTATTTCCACCATTTCTATCCCATCTGGCAAACAAAGCGTTTAGCTAAATTGCCAGTTCCAAAGCTCAATAAGGATTCATATGCAAACAGATCCCGGTGGAGGCGGTTCACAGGTCCCATCCCCAAAAAAAAAAACCTGAAAGTCATTACATTTGGCTCTCTCTTCCCTGAAGCTCCTCTGCCTGCCTTCATTACATTAAAAGTCAATTTTATCAACTGTTGAGTTTGGCGTCGGTGTCGGAAGGGTCCCAGCAATCAAAAGACTCAAATCTAATATCAAAACACTCGCTGAACGAAAAAAGAAAACAATCCGAATATGCGACTCTGCTTATACAGAGTGAACAAATAGGTAGCACAAGATAATAAGAAATAATAAAATGCTCTTCAAAGTATCATTAAGACGGCAAGTTTCATAAAACAAACTGAAAATATTATATCTAAAAATGTTTAATAATCCGAGCTTTAAGTCGGGGAATCGTTTGTTCCCTAGAATAATCTTTCACTAACAACACTTACATCGAGACAAGCACAGTAGATATAACAGTAATATATAGTTATATTATACGCAATGATACTTATAAGGTACCAAAGTCAGTGTAATTTTGATATTTCTTATGGTTTTGGAGTTTTAAAAACTCTTGTGATTTCTGGGGGACACCCGATAAATTGTCTTTCGTTGGGATTATCTCTTTAACCAAAAGCGATACATACATTTTGATCAAGCTTATTTTTAAGTGTACTCCACTCTTGCTCCTCTTATTTTGAAACTCCCGCTCTTCTTCTTGCGATAGCCATCCCAACCGACGGGCCTCTGTGCGTGTTAGCATCTCTCAGCCACAATTGGGTTACCCGACAAATGGCAACGGGAGTGGAAGTGGATCTGGATCTGGTGGAGGAGGTGGCAGTGGCTGTGGCAGTGGCAACGGCAACGGCGGCAATTGCTCAGCTGCTGCGACAACGAGCTGCACAACTCCTGGAGGCAATGGCTCCGGCATGATGAACATCGCCACCATCCAGGGCCTCAACCAGAGTCATGGAGCTGACAGCAATCATCAGCTGGAGCAGGTGAGGCCTTCGGCCTCCAAGCCTGATGAGCGGCAGCGCCACAAATTGCGGCCCTTTAAATTCGCTTTAAACCGCGTGGCCACGCCCACACTCAATTTGCGGTGAGTGGTGCTCGAAATTAATATTTACAGTCTCAAAAAAACCTCAAGACAATTTACATGAGCGTGCAACAGAACACCCCCGTATTATTATTTTGACCCACTAAGCAATGCCTAAGAGCATGCCACAGAGCAAATTGCTTAATCAAAATGTTTGAAATGCTTCTTTTCTTGGCTGGGTATTACAATTCAGAGTATACGTTCTTGTTGATCGATTTTAAAACTGCTTTACTACTTTCCTATTACAGTTTCCTAAACAATCGCAGCAAGAGGAACAGCTTATCAGCCAATGCGGTGGCCACCGAGCAGAAGGCAACTAAAGTGCTCGGTCTGGTGTTCTTCACCTTCGTGCTCTGCTGGTCGCCCTTCTTCGTCCTGAACATCATCTTTGCCGCATGCCCGGAGTGTCAGGTGCCGGAGCACGTGGTGAACACCTGCCTCTGGCTAGGCTACGTCTCCTCGACGATCAATCCCATAATCTACACCATCTTCAATCGCACATTCCGGGCGGCCTTCATCCGCCTGCTGAAGTGCAACTGCGAGCGGTAAGTTGTACCCCATTATCGGTATTGAAGGTTGGAGGGACGGCCGTGGGAGGGAGTCAGTGGGAATTTGAGAATAATTTATCGTTCCGGAGAGTGCACTGTGCTGGGAATTGATGTGCAACGTGACGTATGATTGATTTCAGGGGATTTGTATTTGGCATTGAAATCAACGCTATTTCTGTAGGCAGTGTGAGTGTGTGGCAGCAAACGGATGAACAGCGATTAGACATCGAGCTCTGGCCAAATAAATTAAGGAGACGTGGTAGAACTGAGCAAGGGGAAGGAGGTATTCAATATAGCAAAGTGGTGCTAAACAATACTTGAGTAAACTAATTTTATCAAAAGGATTTCAATTAAATATGGAAGAATGCTTAAATAAATTGGAAGTAGTCTTAAAATTCTATTAGGCATTTGCTTCGATAACATGTTATCATATCAAAGGTAAAAAATATACATGTGGTCTTCGGTTAACAGGGACTTCTGCCGCCTATCAGATCAAACTCACTTTGAAAAGATTTACTTTAGTTAATTTGGGTGTACGCATAGTCCTAAAATTGAGTTTATAGATCACATTTCGGAATGTAATTGGGAATGGACCCAGAGGTGTGCGGAGTTATTAAAAGGTGATCAATACAATTTCGTGCCCTCTGTGTGACGAAGTCTCAATGCATTTAGTAAGTTTATTCTTATCCTCGAATACGGGCTTCGCGTTAGCAGACCCCAGTATGATGTTCATAGTGAACGCATTGAATCAGTTTCTTGGCGTTTACTCATAACCTAATGCGTAGTGAATCAGAATTTCAATGATCGAAGTATAAATTCTTTTAATTTTAAAGCATTCTACAATATGCATGATTGTGATTATTATTCACAAATGTATAGCTTTCCTTGTATACCTTCCTTGTATAATGTTTAACCCAAACGATTCAAATCTATAAACTATATAAACTTAATCCGACATGGCTAAATCGACTCGACTACGGATGCGTAGTTTTAAAAGATTTAAAAATAAAGACACCGAACTGATGGGAGCTGATTTTTTTTAGCTTCTCATACAAGTTTATCGATTTTAATATTTTATAATATATTTTTGTAATATCGTAAATAATAAGTGGGTCTAACTATGTCTAATTGTAAATAATTGAGTATATATCTATCTAATTGCAAATAAGATGCAACATAAAGTTGTCAATTTTCATTAGTTTCGTAACATATTTTTCGAGTGGCTTGATTTCAAAGAAATACAACAGAAATTCCCAATTAGATTTAGTAGATCGAAATATTTTTAAGCCTTTGCAGAGGCTATTATAATTTTTACAACGTATTCAAAGCAACTTCAGCCCCATAATATTCGCGAGTCGATCTAGCCATGTAAGTCTGTCCTTCTTCTGTCTGCCTATCAAACTATCGGTGTAAAATTTTCAGCTTAGGCTTATTTGCATGTGTCGAAATCGGACCACTATATCATAAATCTGTCTTAGAAACGATGCAAAGATAAAGATATGTAAATGAAAATATCAGATTAAATTGGCATGTTCACTTCTGCTGTGCCCGAAGTTAGTTTTCCTTAATAGTTTTTCTTTTCATTTCCCGATCCATTGGGATTCCTTTAGAACCTTTATGATAAAGTAACCCGATTTGCCCCTTTACGACTTATATACTAGTAGGAATAGAAAGAAGACTATCTCCAGTTCAAACAAGAGAGACTAGATTTCGTAGAATAGAATATAAGTACATATGTATATACTTTTTTGAGATTATTCCTTTGCTGCCTGCAAACAAATAAGATGTTTCAAAATCTGTACAGAGGTTTTTTAATATTCCCAAAAAAACCTTTTTCCTCCGAACTATTATTTGTATACTTTGAGGACTATTTTGTCAGCCGGATTGAAGAAATGAATAGTGTACAGTAACCTTCCAAATGTCTGCCTTTGGGTTTTCTCCCGAATTCATCTTATTAAAAAAATACTTGTAAAGGCAAAAGCCAATAACCCAGTTATTGCCATCCAATTGCAGGTCTGGCCGCCCGCTGCGATTCCGATCCGTCACGGAAGGACGAAGCGCCCTGAGCCTGTGTGCCCCCTCGGCCCTGCCGCTGGCCATATCCTTCCAGGGAGCGCCCCTAATGACGCCATCGACGGCGAACGCGACGCCACTGAGCGAGTTCCGGGGCGGCTACACAATCACAGACGACGAGTGCTGAGCTACCATGAGTCGCGTCCCTTTTCTTCTAAATAAAATACGAATTTATAACGACTAATGAGCGAATCGACGGAGTCAACTGTACTAACGAGAAACCGAGAACGTGCAAACTACAGGGTGATTCACCTAACCAAAAACTAATCACAATCAAACGGACAACTTTTGTAGCAACTACTTATAAAGCGAAATACTAAACTTAAATCTCATCCATATCATTTGTACGCCAGGAGGAAAGCACCAAAAGGATAAGAGGATAGAGTGAAAGAGGTAGTGAGTGCCAGATGAAGTGACTGTACCTGTGTTTCATTTCCACGCCAGCATTCTTTAGCTTTAGGCAGCGC
>JAEIIG010032095.1:0-57797 GCA_018904695.1 Drosophila parvula
TATTATTATATTGTATATTATTATATTATATATTATTATATATTTATACAAAGCTGTTTTGATGCCCCCACGGAATGCTCATAGGCAACGCTGTTCCCGAATCTAAACTTGGGAATTATAAGACGCTGTTCACCGCAACTTTCGTTAAGTTTTATGTGTTTTTCGCTTAGCAAACCTACAAATTTCTTTAGTTAAACGCCTCAGCAGTATATCTCTAAATAATATCTTTAAACAATAGAAATATCTTTAAATAAATTCCAAAAAAAACCCTATTTCCCCACAAGAACTCATTGAAATGTTTGAGAAACCTTTCAATTAATTGTAATTGTAATTGAAATGTTCTTCGAAATCTAAAATGGTCCAGCATAAAATTGCCTTTGTGCGGACAGGGGAATGTGCGAGAACAATTAAATCCCGATGATGATCTGAACTCAATCTGAAAACCCATTTCGATGGCACACTTTTGTTGCGGTGCGGCGAGTGAAAATTGGGAAAATTGTGAAAAATCGACGGTTAAAAGCGGGCGGGACGGGGGGGCACGCACTTGGCAAACGAACACTCTAATTGCGATTTAAACGTTTCTCGAGTGGCGAAAATTGAAAACCAGGGAAACACTGAAGGAGACGACACAGCGCCCGCTTAATTTTGGACAGTGACAAAAGTCACGCCGACGAAGGGATCGTCCATCGGTTTTGGCAGTGACTGACTGACTGAAAGAGACAGCATTTGAGGCACCTTTCGACCCGCACATCCTGCCCTCTCTCTCCCGGGGGGTTTTTTCTGTCGCTTGCCCGCTTGCCGCTGGCCAGGCTGAGGCACACGCGTGCCTCCTCCATTATCGCCGCCTGGCGAGCTGGCGACCTGATCGATCGCAAAAACAGTTGCAAAAACACGGCGTAGGGGTAGTGGTTCCTGCATGTCCTGCATGTCCTGCCAGAAGGGAAGTCAACGTCACTCGCCGAATGTGTCAACATGTGCAAAAACACAGACACACACACACGGGGAGACAAAAGGACATTTAACGTTTAACAGTTATGTTTGGCAGCGTTCTGCGGGCGCCCCTTTTACCCCGATTCCTACTCTAGCGAAAGAGAGAGAAAAATAAAATGTATACAAAAATATTGTTAATAAAATCGCCATAATATTTTATAAATATCTTTCCCAAGGAAAACTCTACTTGGTTCAAAGAAAACCCCAAAAATAAGGTAGTATTTGCCATCATTAACCACTTTTTGCAACTTTAAACTGGTTTGTGATATTTTCAGGGCCAAAAAAACAAAACAAATATCGAAATAATGGAAATAAATGTAAATTATTTATACATAAATATAGAAATAGTTATTTTTAGCTAGCCAGCTTATTTGATTAATAAATTCCCAAAATAAAACTGTGTTTACTTCCAAGGAAAGTATTATTTCCCATTTCGAACTTATTTTTCAGACTTCAAACTGGTTTCCTAATATTTTCCAGGACCTGCATATAGAATATATTATATGTATGCCAATTAATTAGATCAATTTCTTACCTGGGCTCTGGTAAGGTGCTAAATGTTCTTGGAGAAAAGCGAGGGAAGGTCCGAGAACTTCTAGCACGATTCTAACAAGCCGTATCCCTGAGAAATACCAAATTTCACCTGTTGTTGGCCCAGGGGCAATGTCCTTCAGACTCTAATACTGCTGGGAGTCCTTTGGCTCGCCTTGACTTTTTGTTTTTTTTTTTTTGGTCCAATTATGGCCGCAGACATAACATGTTATTTGGTCTGGCAAACCGCTCATCAAGCACGCTCGGCCCAAGACCAAGCGGCAGGTGTAAAGGTCAACAAGAGGAACCCTCGAAGGAAGGTCCTTGGCCTGTGGTCACAGCTGAAAATCTAGAACCAAAGTGAAGGTAGGTGGCATATTTTAGCAACGTTTTTTAATAAGAAATAAGAAGGGAAATAAGAATAATAAATAAGAAATAAAATTTATACTTAGGCATTACTAAACCTTTTAATATTTACTATTTTACTATTTACTAGACTAGCAAGCCTCCTGATAAAATTAAATATTCCCTATACATAAATATACATAAATAATTAATCTTAATTTCTTGCACCAAAAAAACCCTGAATCTCAAAGGATGTGACAACGAAAACTATCAATTTCCATACTATACCGTATTAAAGAGCCCTCGAAAATAATCAATCAGTTTTCTATCCTTATTTTTTTGTTCAAGGAAACCCGAAGAGATAGCAGCAGGAAGCATCCTCTGATATACTCGTATGTTGATATATTTCCATAAATATTCAGCATGCCAGCAACCTAAACCTAAGACGAAAACCTAAAACCTAAAACCTCAACCTAGTCCTGCGACATAATCAATCTTATGGCCTGTCCTAGATCTGGATTAAGACTCCCCCCGGTCACGGGATCGAGTGATCTGCATACGCTCTGCATAATATTGCCATGCATCATCATCGGGACTGCCGACTGCCGACTGCCATAATTGCCAATATTCCGGAGGAAGCCAACACTTTTTCATCTTCTTGGTGGAAGAACCCATCAAGATTCAGTGAGGAACAAGAAGGTACTAGAGCAACATACAGCAACCTACAGCCACCTAGAGCAACCCTTTCTCCCTAAAAGGCAGGACGAACAAATGTTGCACATCATCAGAGCGGTGTGCCGGGGATCCGCATATCATTAATGCAAATCTATGGGACTGTCATGTCATTGAAAATATTATTATAACAATTGCCAAGGTACCCCGGGGTCGCCGTGCGAAAACTTTTGAGCGATCGAATCGGCGCAATCTTTGTGCGATCTTTTCCTCCTTTTGCTACTTCATTAAGTGCGGCTCACTTGACAGCAGTCCCCGCCGAGGACTGTGACAAAATCATCTCATCTAAGGATGCGAGGTGAACCCTTTCGGGATCAGGATTCGTGAGATAAAAGAAGAAAAAGAAAAAAACACCGCCGATTCAACTCACTTGAAGTGTGCAAAAATTTAAATGAGACGACGGCGGATTAGAATTGAATCATTTGCAATTTTCCGCATTGCAACTAATGAAGGGAAAGATGTAGGGAAATGGCAAAAGGAAAATCCCGACGCCTTGCCCAAAAAAAGAGAAAAGGGTGACAAATGCCAACTGATGTGTGATCCTTCCATCCTGTCTGCCCTTTTCGCGCGCGCGCACTCCAAACTTGAATTGATTTTTTTGGCAAACAAATTTTTTTCGGGAACGCACTCCACTCCATAAGTCGCACTCGGTGTCTCGGGGGGTGAGTCCTGGTCTGCTCGGTACTATCTTGTCCTGTCTTGGCACAGGTAGGCATGGTAGCGTGTGTGTTCCGCTTCAGTGCTGCACTGCACCAGGCCATGGACACCATATGGACACTAACCCAAACTGCAACTTACGACTATTTTGCATAGAGTTCTATAGAGAGAGAGAGTGAGTGCCCGAGGCAGCTGTGACTTGGCGAAAAATACAATAAATATGGGCATATATTTCAATAAAAAAATGATAAGAAACAAAGTCTGGGTTTGCTGGAAGTTAAGAATACCCTGGCAGATATATTTTCCCAGGAAAATATTACATGATTGTATTACTTAAAACAGAGGTGCTCACGGCAATGCACACGCGTCGCATTTGTTTATGTGTGTGCACATTTTAGGTTAGGTGTTCGATCGACCGATCGATCTTTCGGTCGCTGTTAATGAAAAGGTTAAGATGCTGAATTAACTCGTTTATATCCTATGTCTTTTCTTCCAAACTTCTTTTATAAAGAATAATCCCACACTAGGGGAAGCATATAATATTTAATAATAGGGAATTCCATCAGAATTAAACAAGGAAGCCCCGAAATGGGAATGGCAAACCTCACCCATAACCAGCAGATGGAGAATGGATGATGGAAACCCATAACTCCGCCTAACTAGAGCCCTGTGCTTGCCATTTGCCATAATTGAAGTTGAGACCCCGGCGACACCCAAAAGTCTCGAGAGACTCCCCTCGCCCGTCTCTCTCTCTCTCTCACTCTCTCTCTCTCCAAGAAATCAAATATCATATATCAACTTACATATCAAAACAACGGCGAACAAACAACAACAGAACGGGGCGGCGGTATCCGAATTCCAAATTCCGGATTCCGGTAAAGGTATATGCAAAGAAAGTCCCAGGTAGAGTCACAACAGCCACTTTCATTACATGCGATCACACCTTTTGCCGCGCCAAGGAGTTGCCTCCTCGGTGGATGGATGGAGTTGGAGATGTCGAAGTGGAAGTGGAAGTTGAAGTCGAAGGCAGCTGCCTTATGCAAATCATGGTTATGCAAATTCCCAGGACACACGATAGCTTCTTGCATTTATGAATTATTGAACTATTGGCAGTCTAAGCAAATATAAATTGAGCAATAAATTGTTCAGGGATCGAGTCTTGCGGCTCGAGTTCGAGTCCGCGGGGACATCGATACGCGTGAGTCCTTTTCCCTTTTGCCCTACCAAAACATGTGACATGACGCAGTCAAAAAAGCAAGAACAGATCCAGATCCAATTACGATAGGCAAAAGAGTGGTAGTACTGGCCTCGCTGGGCCAATTAGATGAGTTAGTCGGCCGTTTGATGGGCCCAAAATTGAGGTGACCACGTGGCCAAGTGCAGCTGACAGGGCGCAAAGCAACGAATGAAGATATTACAACAGCCACCAGCCACATGCTGATCCAACTTTAGATCAAGGCATTGCCTACACAAATATATACAGATTTTTTTTCATGATATCCAAGCTATAACTGGGTGACATTTTCCTCTTTGTCAATGTCAATCAGTGGCAGGTCAGGAACAGCTGGCAAGCGCAATAAAGGAATCGCCAAACAAAGAGTCTTAAGGATCGTCATCTTAAGCCAGATGCAAATGTTTTTTTGGGAGCAGGCACCCACACTGGCAGCTGCAGAAGATTCCAGACCAGGTTCCAATCCTAATACCAAATGGCATTGTGCAACGACGAAAGGAAAGGATTTCTGGAGACACGGAGAGTTACAAGATTCGCCTGCAATACGAAAGCAATTGCGTGCCGGGATAAGCCAAGACCAGGGGAAGAAGAATGGTTCAGATTTGGAAATTAGAATGGGATGAGATCGGCAGAGATCGGCAGAAAGATATAAATATGCACATGTGTGAATGAGACTGAGTCAGTGAATGGTGGACTGAGACTGAGACTGAGACTGTGAATGAATGGCACACGCGCTCAGCCGGACTCAGAAGGATTAGATGCCACCTCTTTCTCCCTCCCCCGGTGCCGGTGTCGGCTCATGCTAATGAGGATCAGCCGACAGGTAGCTACTCCCTCTTCATACATAAATCACCAGCCAGCACCACGGGTAGGCGTTGGTAATCCTTTCGACACTTAATTAGTCCAAACTCTTGCACCGAGCCAAAGACCATAGAAATCGGCATTCGATTTGCATGAAGCTCGGGAGGGTATCACATTTTCGGGTTCAAGAAGAGATGAACGGACACGGAATGAGATCATAAAACAGTTGACAGAATGCTTTGTCTTACCCAATAATCTGAGTTGTGGAAATTCACAGGTTCTCCTGCCTAAAGTGAAATCCCTGAAAATTCTAATCTCAAAACATCGAACAGCAGGAAGTACTTAACGCTTAGAGATATGGATTCTTATTATTACTATTTATTAGTTTAAGTTTCATATTAAGTTAATTTAATTAAAACATTTCGCTAGAGATGGGCACCTGCCGAAAGAAAAAAAACTAAGTGGCAACGCCGAGACAGCTTTAAAGCCTTAAGGCTGCTACACACGTCGCCATAATGCAATTATCATGCAAAGCAGCATGCAGGGGATTATGACTTATTATTAATTAAATACGATATAACAACTGATATATTATAAATATCATGTTATAAATGGTAATAAAATATACTGTTTTTTTATCTTTAATTATAAACTACAGAATTGTACAGAATTTGATGTGCATAACAAATACATGTTGTATAATTCTGTCAAAGCTTGAACATTATCATAGATCTAGTCTAATATTTTTGTGATAAGCAATAACTATTGTTTAATCTGCAAACAAAGGTGGCAATAAAAATATATAAACATATATTCTATAAACCTTCCCATTTGAACAACAAAAACAGTTTGAAAATATATTATATTAGGAAATCAATCTAATATTACAAATAATACATTAATATTAAAGAAAAAAGTATTATAATTATATTTAATATAAAGGATTGCCACTAATTATGACACAAGACAAAGAACATCCCTGTCGTGACTTGACATTAAATTTCCCTGGAAACTTCCAGTGCAAAGGGCCCCCCTTTTCAAGTGACAAAAACTGGAACAATGAATTAGGAACACATGTCCCATTTGTCCCATGTCTATCTGTCAGGCAGGTTAAATTCAGCAAAGCTTACATTCTAAGCACGAAAAAATAAAAAAAACGAAATAAACTTTTTAGGAAGGGCGGAGCGCAGGGAGCGTGCGCAAATGATGGCAACAAACGCCTCACCAAACAAACGTTTAGTGCTCGCGGATTTGCATATTTAATGGTAAAGAAAATTACCAAAAATAAAATCCCGGAATCCCGCAATTAATTCAACGAAGAAAAGCCACCCAAAAAGAAAAGCGAAAGAGACAACAACGGTGAGTATGTGCGTGTGTGTGCGAGTGTGTGCGAGTGTGTGCAAGTGTGTGTGCGAAAGAAAACGGTGGAGGATGTGTGTTGCGCCGACGCGGCAGCCAGAACGGTGTGACCGCAAGGCGGCAAAGACGCGCCGCGACTTGTGTGCATCATTAGACAAAGAAAAGGGTTAAAAATGCAAATTATTCTCAAATGGGAACGGTGAATCCATGGGATCCGGAATGCGTCGATCCTCCTCACTGCCACACATGTCAACCCCGGGCAAGTAAGTTTGTCAAGCGTTTGACAGCGCGGCGATCAGGTTCCTTCCTGTCCAAAAAATTAATGCATGCCTGCAATTAAATTTGAATAAAAAAAAAATGTTAAAGTTATCGTAACCCGCCGTCGTAGGCTTCTGCGTAATTGATTAGCCCGCGGCGGCCTTGGCCTAGGATTTTCCTTCCTTTCTTCCATCCATCTTTTCTCATTACCATTAACATTTTTTTGGGTGTCTTCCTTGCTTCCTCCGTTTCCATTTTCCGCGACGCATTTGACGCGGTGACCTAATGTCCAGTTGCAGGCGTCGCTAATTGTGGCCAGAGAGCCTAATTACGGTTAAAGGACGACTTACATACATGGATAACTGCTGCCGCCTCCTTCCATATGGCGATCCTTTGTCCATGTTTGCTTAGCTAAAAGCTGCATCATTTTTCCGGGACAGGGTCACGTGGGCCTCTAATATGTCGCATATTCTAAAGATATAATATATAAAGATATATTTATATAGAGAGATATATGTATGTATATAGATATTTGTACAAGTAAATTGAAACATGTTTAAGGAAAGATTTTTCTTATAAAAGTGCACACAAGTTGTCCCAGAGTTAAGGTTTCTATTAAGGTAAACAAATTTATTATTGAACTATTATTTACAGTCAGTAATTTCTCCACCAGAGACTGAAGATCTTTTTTAAATTTTATATTATTATGTATTAGATTATTATATTATATATTATATTATATTATTAGATTATTATATATAATATACAAACCCGAAGAATCTGTATCTATAATATATTTACACATTATATTACCTCCTATAACTAGCTTTATATATGTAAATATTATTATATAATCAACAAACCACACACACTGCGAGTGTGTGTTTGCCAAATAATAAATCTCAGGAGCAGGGTGTGCGAATTGTATATATTATATATTTACACATTATATCACCTCCTATAACTAGCCTAAATAATTAACTAAGTTCCTATTTCTTTAAAAATTCATTATTGCAACTAAGTGAACCCAAGCCAGCTTTTGTTACCATTTCTGTAGTCTTCAGAGGAACTTATTATATATATATTATATACATATATCATTTTTTTGCTAACCTTAAAATGGCGCTTATCCTGAAATCGCTGACATTTGAAAAATGTTATTTTTTAATTGCTGCATTTTGTGCAATAATTCGCAGGCAGGGCAAAAGGCAAAACGAGTGCACAGAAGAGTACATAGAAGAGATCATTGGATTTTCTCTATATTTTTCGCACGTTTAAAATGTATGTAGCAACCCTTAACCCCACGGTGCTGCTTAACCCTTTCGAGGCTGCTGTGTGTGTGTGTGTGTGTGACCCCGTTGGTTGTCTGCTGATGCTAAACGTATTAACCCATGACCGCTTTAGCCATTGTTTATTGCCTAATTTGCGGTTAAATTTTGATTTTGGCACACAATGATTTCGTTTTCATTTTCATTTTCGAATTCACATTTCTCCTCCTCCTCTTACCCGACAGATTGAGATTTATGTGTGTGGCCCTGCGAGTGTGTGTGTGTGAGTGTGTGTGTGTTTGCCAAATAATAAATCTCAGGAGCAAGAGTGTGCGAATTGTTTGGCATATATTTCCAATTTTTTGGCGCGCCGTGTGCAGCGATAAGGAAACACAAAGGACCCACAAGGGGCAGACGTGAGAAATCGGCCAAGAAAGGAGAGCAGAAGTTCGATTTCGGGGTATATATGTACATCTGGATAAGTCGGAACATCCCATCTATAACTAATCTTGAGAATTATCAAAGGAAACCCATCTATAACTTGAGATCTATCAAAGGAATCCCGAAAATAATAAGGAAAGTCTGAGTACTGATAGAAATCCTTGCTAAAATATGTTCTTTCTTTTATATAAGATGATTTTTCAAGTTTTTATAAGCCTAAATGTGGCTTTAGATAGCTTAACATAAACTTATTTATACTTTTAATAATAACTTTTAATAATTTAAGCAAAAGAAATAGCTAAGCAGAGTTTAAAGCTTTAAAAAGAGCTGAATTTAATTTAAATTTAAATGTTATTTATTCTCAAAGTAATTACTTTTAATAATTAAAGAAAAAGGAAGGTAGCTAAGCAGAGTTTAAAGCCTTAAAACGAGCTGAATTTAATTTAAATTTAAATGTAAGCTAGATATTAGCCACTAGCTATTATTTTTTAGTAACCAGTTAACAAAAATTATGCCAAGAAAATCATTAATCATGGAACTGCTATCGCAACTGACTTATCTGGGACTAGAGCACAGTCGGTGCTCCAAAACTAATGACTGAAAGCGCAGAAAATCAATTAAAAACATGAGAAAAACGCAAAATGTTCACAATTGTAATGACCGGCTACCGGATGACCCACCACCACGAGGTCCTGGACCCGAACCAGGGTCAAGGATCGCGCGCCACCGTAATGATAAGCTGTCAAAGGTACAACGCTAGATTCATATCGGCAAATTGCAAAGCCACTGGCCGGCCACTGGGATCTCTGGCCCAAAAAAAACCACCCCCAGTCTAGGTCTAACCCACGCGCCTAACACATTAACACGGCCCAAGGACTCGGCCAGGGCCACGAAGGACCTGCCGCCCCGGGACTGACTAACTGACTGTCGATCGAAACTTTATGACTTTGTGTGGGTTTTTGTTTAGGTTTTTGGGTTAATTTAGGGTTAGCCGCGCTAGCATTTTACGACGGGAAATTTGTCAGACCGTTGACAGTTTTCAATTATATGTATGTTTGCATATCGAGCGGGTTCTAATTCATTTGTGTCATGTCTCCCACTAACAGGAAGCCAGGGAGGTCCTTGCATAATTACAAATATGTCCACGGGTGTTGCCAAGGCCACCAGATTCGGTAACAACTCGAAATATGATAATTTCAGCAGGTTTTCAACTTGCTTTCTTAACTGAAATTGGGAATATTTCGAAAATTAACGAACTTTAGTTTAGAGAATTTAGTTTAGAGTTCATTTTGTAAAGAAAACTAATGTTTACTGACATTGTTTAATAAAAAAATACATTTAAATTCAGAAAATGATCAAAAAATATAAAAGATATGCTTCCTCTTGAAATTTAGTGAATAGAAACGAACTTCCCATAAATATATATATGTTTAGGGAGCAGCCATTAATTTATTTAATGACTCACTCCCCTTTTTGTCCGTGTACTTACACTTGAAGCGAAACAAGAGACTTTAAACTCAATCAAATCGAAACCTTAATGGCGCAAGCTTTTGTCTTGAAAAGGCTCTGCCTGAAAAACACGATACTGTAGGATATAATTACTATAGATATACCCATTATGCATGGACCATATATCACACGAATGTAGGACAGAATTGTCCTGATTTATGTATGTGCTCCTTCCTGCCATTGACAACTCCATCTAACTGGGGACGCGGCGGGGTGGAATCTGAAGCTGACCAAAGCTGTTTACACCAAATTTATGTCACAAAATCAATTGTCCGACACAAAGCAATAAAAACATTCGAGCACCGGGGAGGGGTCAGCCTGGGCTTGGGCTTGGGAAATCGAAAATTGGCTATAATATAGGGAAGCCGGAAGCAGTAGGGAATCATTGGTATGCGCTAATCCGACGACGGCATCGTCGTGTTGCATAATTTTCCGACCCGCTGAACCGTCCCCTTTTTTCGGTTGACCCGCCAAGATTGTCGCCGTGTGTAATGAAGAGGTCACTCGGTCACCCGGTCACTCGGTCACTGCGATGTTTGTTTTGGTTTTGTGACAGTTAAAGGATTACAACGGCCGCGACATGGGCGCGAACTTTGCGGTCCGCGTCGTCCTGTGACTTCCCGCCGGACAGCTGCGCATCCTGTGTGTGCCGTTCGTCTTCCTTTCGATTCGATAAGGTTTTGTGGAGCATCAAAACGGGGACAATGCCAGCCAGTTTATGCAATGTCATATCCTGCGACATCAGTAACGACACATCCTGCCATCCTGCCGCTGCTGAATGGCATGATAAATGGATCAAACTGTACCAACTTTGACTCCCACGAATTTTTTTCCCTTTTTTTGTGGAGAAATCCCAGTAAATGGCTGAGAAAAATGCAGTTCTCCCTTTCAATGTTATTTTATATCTTCAAATTAGAAAAGTTTGGAATTATCCTTGATCCTGTACCATAAAAAACAACTGGAAAGCAGCCGGCTAAAGTAAGCCTTGCTGCCGGCTTTCGTTGCAAGTTTCCACGGGTCAGAGTATCCTTGTGACAGGCGAGGAATATGCAAGGATGTGCTCAGTGATGTGTGCGTAAATAACTTACAAGTAATAAAATCCGTTATGGGACAACGGACACACTGAAAGAGGGTCTCTGGCCCCGTCTGTTTTCTTAATTAATTTCCCGTGTTTTTCTTTCGTTGCATTGCAACAGCAGCAGCCAAAGGGCCATTCCTTGATTGGCCACTGGATTCCACAAAAAGGTCGCACAGGGTCAGAGAGGCAGGGTCAACAGTTGATCGCCGGGATGCTGGAAGGATGCTGAAAGGGTTGCGCGGAATGGAATCTGTAATCCAATTACAGATTGACCGCGTAGTCGCGCGTAATGGAACAAACTTTACTTGCAGCTTATTTGGAAACCCTTCCGAATGTTAAATGGTTATAATTAGGGGAAGAGATAGATGTTAGATATAATTCATATAAATGGGGTAGAGTTCATTAAGAGTGTTTCTTCAGTCTGTTTTTTCTACTTAAAATTGCAGGAAATCAGTCAGCGAAGTGAGTTTTGTGGAGTTTTTGCAGCTGGAAAACAGAAACATTTGTTTAAAACATAAAAAACCAGCTGCTTGTCTTTGGGACAAAATCTTGATCTAGTACGGATTAAATCAGTCGTCTTAAGACAGTCGAGTCCAGACAACATAACTCCTCCTTTGAAGGGCATTTCAGTGCGTTGAGTATCCTAAAAAGTGTCAAATAGTGTTAATTATATTCAATTCAATTTTAATATTTGTCAAGTGCTGTGCCAAGATCAAGAATGCAAAAGATTATGCCTTGAGGGGAATCGAGGGTTTATCTAGGGAAACAGATGGAGACGCAGACAGCTGTCCTTTGGGTGTTGCTGCCACCGTCAAAGATTTTTCACTTCTCCATTGTGTTGCAAACGCTTCCTTTTTGTCAATGTGCAGTTACGTCTTCGGAGTCCTGTCCCCGTTTTTTTTGTGTGTGCCTCCTTCCTTTCAGTACCCCCGCCCGATTGTGTTCTTTACATTTTGTTTTTTTTTTGCCAGTGTGGCATGTGCCAATTGGCATTGCAGCTGCCCGTCTCGTGTCCTTTTGTCCTCGCATCTCGAACTGAACTCGACTCATTGTCAAAATCCAGCAAAAATGCGCCAATTACGTTGCTCATTATCTTTGAGGACTTGGCGATGGCGAAGGACACGGGGAATTAGAAGTAGAACTGGATCAGGATCAGCTGTCGAACTTGGCGCTGACTTGTGCTGTTTTTTTCTCCACTTTTTTGTCAGGATCTTTTGTTGTTTTTGCTCCACTTTTTGTCAGGATCTAAGGTTGTTTTTTCATCATTTTTTGTCAGGATCTTTTGTTGTTTTTTCTCTATTTTTGTTAAGTTCTTTTGTTGCCTTCAAAATGTCAAAATAATTCTAATTCGATAATTGCCCATAAGGGGCTCCTTTGGCAAAATGCACTTTTTATTTAAATATTAATTCAAAAAACGGCAAAAAGTAAACCATTTCCTGTGGGCCTTGGAAAAGGGGTGTATGCTTATTTTCCAACTTTTCATTCCAGCTTTTCATTGCTCTGCATGTGCTTATTAGGCAAAAAAAAAAGGTGCCTTTGCATTGCTCATTATTGCCTGGCTTTAAGCGCCACCCACCAGCTTAAAAAACGTGGAAAATCAACGTTAATTTATTTAAATTTTCCTCCATTGTGAGCGTCCATAAACAGTTCATTAGGAGGGGAAAGCGAGAGAGGACGGGACACTTGAAATTACGCTTAATTGGCGAAAGAAGCCATGCCCAGGGGAGGGAGGAAATTCATTTGCCTTTCCCGGTGGGGTGGGGGGTTGTATGAAAATGATAAGGAAAACTCCCTAATTACAAACAAGATTTCATTCTTTTTGTGTCGTGTCCACAGAAGAAGGGGGTTGAAGTAGCGGCGCCTGGGAAAACCTGGGAAACTCTTCTTTTCTTCTTTTTTCTCGGGGGCTTTCGAGGTTTTTTTGATATGAAAGCCATCGAATTTTTTAATAAATATTTGACAAGGCATTTTCACTTAAGCCGGGCGGCGGCGGTGGCGGCGCAGGGAAATCGTAATCGAAATCCATTGTGTGCAAACAGGACAACCCTAAGCGGAAAATTTGTTTAAACAACTGAGCAAATACAGAGAAGAGCGAGAGAGATCCGAAATCCACAAATTTCCCTCCGGTAGGGGTGACTTTTTCCCATTCTTTCGTTTTTTTTTTACCCATTTTTTACTCGGACACAATTTTCTTCCCCAAAAAAAAAAAAAAGAAATGTTGATGAAAATGAATTAAGTACACACGAGAGCATGTTAAGCTGGCAATCAAAATACAAACAGAGGGGGAAAACGGGCTCAATGGGAGCTATTGTTGTCCAAGCTGAAGCACCTGAGTGAGGACATGCCCATTACCAGGACGACGACGACGACATGCTGACTCCCATGTGTGCCCGTTTTTGTGCATTTTGCAACAATTTCACAATCCCTTTGATAATCCCTTCAACTGGTTACTGCCAGCATTTTCCGAATCAGCGCACACGGTGCCGCTTACAAAGGATTTTCGCCCTCAATTGCACAGCAAATTTCACTTTTAAACAAAAAAAAAATATCAAAAATGAAAATAAATAATATAAAGAGGAATTGGGCACAACCGAAAATATTATCAAGTGCTGCTTGCTTAATTGTCGACAAAAAATAATATAAGAAAATTAATTGGAACTGGCCCACATAAATAAAAGAAATGTCAGCATTTATCCAACAATTTTCCTTAACTGAAACTAACCCATAAATATTATATATTTACTATATAGTTCAATAACTAATTTATGGCAGAGTTTTTGAATCAAAAAAAGAATATAAGTTACTTGTATCGTCATAAACATCATAATTAATACATATTTTAAATTGTAAAAGAATTACTCAGTTCATTTGAAAGTGAAAAACGTCATAAATAATATTTAATTAAATATATTATTAATGGAAATGTGTTTTCAAAAATATACAAGTCTTTCTCACCAATTAAAATAATATAAAATATACATGCAAATATTTGTTTATAGATCAAATACATAAAAGATATAATTTCAAGGTAATACACGATAGGTTTATTTATGAAAATGTGTTTCCTAAATATAATTGCATTTTGATTCAATCAAAAAGTTCTAAAATATATTTGAAAAATAACAGAAATGAGCTAGTATTATTACTAGCTATAATATAAAGAAGTAAAGTAATTATAAAGTTATAAAACATATTTAAAAAATCAAGACTAAGAGCTATTAGTAATAATACTTATAGTATGATAAAATAATGTAATTTAAAAGCGCTCTTAAAGACTTTTTGAAACTGTATGGGGCAGGAAATATATTTTCAGATATATGTATCTATAGTTTATTTACAAAACAAAAATGTACTTTAAAGAGCTTACATCCAGGGAGTCTCATTGAACTTAAAAACAATTAAAGTAGGATCTTATTCTAAAAGTATGCAATCAAATTGTAAAGTTTAACATCCCTAAAATGATTGCCAGAAAAGGGCAAAGGATTTGTATCCTTCATGCAGCAGAAATAATTGCATACTTTTAGACATTTCCCAAATAATGTTATGTTACAAACTCCTCGAAAATATAAAGCTTCAAACTATTTGAAGATATTTCTAAAAATCGACCTCAAAGCAGCCATTGCCAAAAATGCTGTTTGAGTTCGATATTCCATATTTCAAACATTAACATTCGTCGGCAATCGTTTGAACGAAAAACACCGAAATCCTTTAAAGAAAAAAAAGAATAATAATTGTAGTATCCTATTTAAAGCATGAAAAGGCAACAAATTCAAATACAAAGTACAATCAATATTGGTAAGTGAAAAATACATAGGAGCTGAATACCTACAGCAGCTTACTTAAACTACAGACTTTATATATTTAAATGAAATGTATTTCCATTAATAAATTTAGCTTATTTGGTTTGAGAGTAAGCCTAAAGAAAAAGAGTATTCTAACAATTTGTGGCTTTCTTTCCCCAATCACGATATTTACCAAGCTAAAGACCATGCAATCAATGTTATATTTTGTATATGAAAAAGCAACTTGTGGGAATATATAGGATATATAATATATATATAGGATATGGTATAGATATAATGGAAAGTCTAGTAGTCCCTGCCATGCTGTCAGATATGTCACAAAACACAGTCCCAGCCTGTTTCGCATCACAATCGGCTTTCCCCATTCGAGTTCAGAATTCTATTTAATTTTTTTTTTTTCGGCTAAAATCTATAAATAATACCCTAATTTTGAATCAGTAGGAATGTCAGACGAGGAGGGCCTAAGCTGCAGCTCGGAGTCGTCCAACGATCAGAATATGGCCCATAACTACCAGCAGCAGCCGGCAAGCCGTCGGGCACATATCGACTTGAATGCCATTTTGCAGGAACATCAATTGATCAGTCAGACTGTGGTCGGCCAAGCCCAACAAATGGATGTGGGTTGTGATGTGTCCTCAGATACAGATACGGATGCGATGCGGATCCGACATGAGAACTCCGAGGAGGATGAAACGGTCCCAACACCGGTCACTAATTTGGGGGCACAAGGCGAGGATGCGTATGATGGCGAAGATGGCACCAATAGCGATAACAATTATGATCACAACGATAACCTTGTGGACGAGGCAAATCAACTAAATATGGTGGATTACGATTCGGATTTCGTGCAGAAGGAGAGCGAAGGTGAATACAAGGTCGGCGGCTATCATCCAGTCTCCGTGGGCGATGTCTTCAAGGATCGTTACTATGCCATACACAAGCTCGGCTGGGGCCATTTCTCTGTCGTCTGGATGTGCTTCGATATCTTTATGAAACGCTATTGCGCCGTCAAGGTGGTCAAGTCAGCCGATCACTTCACAGAGACGGCCCGCGACGAGATTGAGCTGCTGACCACCATTGGCGACACCAAATGGCATCCGTTGCGCAATCGCATAGTCCAGCTCACCGATAATTTCTATGTGAGCGGTACGCATGGCACACACCTGTGCCTGGTCTTTGAAATCCTTGGGGATACCCTTCTAAAGCTAATCCAACGCTCGCGCTACCATGGTCTACCAATTAAGAACGTCAAGCAGATAGCACTTCAAGTGCTGGAGGGGCTTTACTATATACACAATCAGTGCTCCATTATTCATACCGATCTGAAGCCCGAGAATGTGCTGGTGGAAGCCAATGAGCTAGTGGTTCGCACCCAGGCCACCCGTGTGGTGACGGCCTTCTTCAAGGCCAACGATCATCTGATTAACCCAAAGTAAGTGAGACTACATTTTTAAGAGACCTTTCTGAGAACTATATTTACGATTAGTGTTGAATATCAACAAAGAAAATCGTGCTTAATATCATTTAGTGTCATATTTCGAGATTTAATATATTAAATATTGAATTTATCGTTTAAATATCCATTTTATCGAGTTAATTTTGTTATATTCTACAATATATATATTTAAAACATCTTTAAAACTAAAATTTAAACTTTGAAAACCTTTATTTATATTAAACAATGATGACATAAAGTTTAAACTATATGTATATTAAGGCTATTCTTTGGCCCAAACCGATATATCAAACAGAATATCGCAACGTTAAAAGCTATCGATTTACCGATTGTATTACCGCCCAAGTTACTACCTTTATATCGTTGCACAAATTTATTAACTCACTTTTTGGACCATTTGGAGATTCCCATTTGTGTTTTCTTTTTTAATAAATCAATCCACAGAAATGCCACCGGCGGCATGGCTGCAGCACATCGTTCCATCAGCTATTTGTCACCGGATAACTGGGGCTTTGATCTCAAAGGAACGACTCCCTATAATTCAAACGCCAACAAGACCACCGGCAAGAGACCCTTTAAACGTAACGGCGCCAGCTCCTCTAACATCACCAACAACCGCCTCTCTGATAGTGCCCTCAACGACGTAGCCCGGTTATCCAAGTCCGCCAAGCGCAAGCTACGGGCTCGAACCAAACGAAACATTAGCTTCTTCCTGGAGCACCGTCAATGGCTGCGCATGCAGGCCATTGAAGATCTCCTGATGCTGGGCAGACATGGTTACCTTACACCATCTATTGCCGCCCGGGCTGTCACAGGAAAGCTACCCTTTATGCCACCCATTGACATGGTGATACTCACCGACAAAGATCTCGAACAGTTGGCGCAGTTTGAACGTGAGGATCGCGAAGGGAAGTACACGTACGGAGCGACCAATCGGAAGATCTGGCAGAATCCCGTCCTGAAATTGGAGTGCCCACAGGCATACTCGTATATCGGGGTACAATTGCCAGAGGGGAAATATTCCGATGTGGTCCGTATGCTGGTCAAGAATCCGATGGAATTCATGTACTATGTGCAAAGGAAGACGCAGGAATGGGACAGGGCGGAGCGTGAGCGTCATCAGTTGGACAAGGTGACGCCACCGGGCGGTAGGAAGGCCAAGCAATCGACCAGCAGCAGCGGTGTTCCCAAGAAGAAAAAAGCCAAGTACTCGGAGGTGAGACGCATATCGATGGGGGATCTATTATTATTATTATTATTATTGATTGCTTTTCCATTTCGTCCTTTCGGTGCAGTCTAAAGATCCCAGATCGTGGCTACCGAAAATGGATATAATTGCGCGCAAAGATCCGGCGAAACAGGAGTGCCAGGTCAAGGTGAAGATTGCTGACATGGGCAATGCCTGCTGGTTCAACCAACACTTCACCGATGACATTCAGACGCGCGAATACCGGGCTCCCGAGGTCATTGTGGGTGCCGGCTACAACGAGAAGGCGGACATCTGGAGCGCCGCCTGTCTCTTTTGGGAACTGGCCACGGGCGATTATCTGTTCAATCCACAGGAGGCACGCGGTGACGCCACATTGGATGAAGCGCACATCGCCAGCATCATTGAGACGTGCGGCCCCATACCGAAGGAATTGATCAGCATGGGCAATGCCGCCCAGAATTTCTTTACGTCGAAGGGTGAGATGCGCAACGTCACAAACTTGGAGGCACGCTATCTGGGCGATGTCCTAATGACCAAATACCATTGGTCCATACGCGATGCCGCCCAGTTTGCATCGTTTTTGCGGCCAATGCTAATCCCGAATCCGCGGAGCCGCGCCTCCGCTTTGGAGTCTTCGATGCACTCCTGGCTGACGAATACGGATGGCAATTCATCGTCCGATGAGGATGACAGCGAGGAA
Organism: Drosophila parvula; assembly: GCA_018904695.1. NCBI lineage: Eukaryota > Metazoa > Arthropoda > Insecta > Diptera > Drosophilidae > Drosophila > Drosophila parvula. The sequence goes on from JAEIIG010032095.1 coordinate 18,370, forward strand.
CATTATTCGACCGACCAGGAAATTAAACGCAATGGCAAACCCAATTCCCAGGCATCTGCCCTCAAATAAGACCTGGTTTTTGTCATTTTTGTTTATCAAATTCAAGTTAAATGCTATTTCGTGGACACCCGTGTTTTGCAGCACACTGTTGTGCATTAACGCGGCATAAATTCCAGCCTGCCCATTGGCTCGCGTATTTTCCAACTATTTCGCGTCACAGGGGTATTTTTGGCAAATATTTTGTACTTTCCTAAAAATTTTAAATGTGAATTTATAAAGGACATCTAGAGTTCATGTTAAACCTGACGACAGGCGGCTGAGGAACGAAGGAAGCTGGGCAGCTGGAAGGGGCAGCCCTCTCACCGCCCAAAACGAGCACACTCAATAAAGCCAGTGGTTTTGGGTCTAGCCTGTCGCTTAATAAACTTTGCTCTCGTAATGATTAGCACTCATTTTTTTTTACTACATACAGGGTACCTTTTCTTATTTTCCTTTTATTTCAAAACCTACCTTTGTAAAAAAATAAATAAATAACTATTCACTGTATCTAATGTAATCGCTAAAACAGCTGTGAGCTTTGCGCCAAAATAGCCGAAAGATCAGCACCTATGCGAAACAGCTGATGCGCCGCTGTGCCATCCCTAGAACTTGAAAGCGGTGGAAATAAATTAAAATAGCGCGCTGTTTTCTCTCTGTTTATGCCAAAGTCCAGGTCTGGCGCGTAGTGCGTCCCATTAATTAATTGTCTAGCTCTCTGGCAAGATCGATCGGGCTAGTGAGATACAGTGAGAGACATACCATATACCAGTGACCACCGCTTGTTGGCGCTCTAAATTGTGAGTGGAATTTTTAAAGCTTTGCTCGCGTATGAAGCTGCAAGTGACCTGTTTGTGTTTGGCGTTGTTTGTTATGTAAAAAGCCAACAAGCGCGCATAAATTGTCTGGCGCGTTGATAACAGCAGCACTCGACGCAACGCAGCTTGATAAACATGCTCTCGTTCCTACACAAAACACAAACAACAACGAGAACCCATGCGGAAACAATTCAAACGACCCACTCGCACACACTTGCACCCACCGCCCACACACACACACTCTCGCACCTTGGGCTGTCATTCAAGGTTGCTAGCTAGAGATGAGCGTTCAGCGATAACGGTGTGCTGTCCCTAGGCTAGCTAGCTTTTGCTTTGTTCAAATTTTAGAACATTTTGAATACAAGCTCAAGTCTTTGACAAATAATTTAACATTAAAAACCTTCTTGCTTATCGAAATTTATTTTTAATGTTCAACCAAGAAGTCTTTGGTTTTTAGGCTCCAAGTCAGAAAATAAAAATAATTCAAGCGACATAAATATTTATACATTTTCGCTGCGATATTTCCGCTCATCTCTATAGCATGTGACTCTGACACTGACGTGAGCGCCAAATTTGAACTGTCAAGACCAGAACTCGAAGCGTAACAGCACCTTTATCGCTTATCTTGCGCCAGCAATAGATAGTGGGGCTATATACTCCTCCTTCTTATCCACCTCCCCATCGGATTTGCATCGATGTTTGGCATCGTACGGCTATATAAACCCGTCTGTTTTTGCTTCGTTTCACGCGCACACATACACACATCAGGCCCAGGGATTTGCTTTGCCACGACCTCTGGAAATACCTCCTCCGATCTCCAGTTGCCACGCCAACGTGGTCGGGCCGCCGTCGTCGTCGTCATCGTCGTCATCGTCGTCGTTGCCGTTGAGTTGCGCAATTATTTAATGTTGGCCGCAGGTCTTGTGGGTCCCAGAAACGTTCTAACCCTGCCGGCGTTCAATTCATGGAGGACGCTCCTTCGGACCGCTAGACACCGCACATCATCTACGGCAGCACTACAAGTCCAACAGCAGCAGCTACTAAGGGGAACCGGGCTCCGAGATCAGCATAGTCCACAGCCAAAGCGGCTGTTAACACGGGTGTAAGTTACAGGCAGTGTGTGTGTGCCCTAAAACGCTTTATTAATGATCCATCACATCTATCCTCTCAAAACTTCAGGGCCATGGAAACTCCAGCGGATATCTTCCGCGGCGTGACAGATCGCTTTGCCGGCGTCACAGTGGATGGACGTCAAGAGAATGTGGATAACACCAGCTTCAGGGATAAACTAAAAAGTGAGTGTGTGACTCTGAAACGGGCCTCATATATCAGATCCCCTTCAAATCTTTGAAAACAGGATCCCTGGACTTTTGGACGGCAAACAAGAACCGGGCGATTTGGTTCCGGGTGTACAAGGAGCAGGCCGACTGGGTGCCCGTCCTGGCGGAGAACGGTTTCGATTTTCATCATGCCCGCACCGGAGAGGTGGTCCTCTACCGATGGCTGCCGCAGGACGAGTCCAGCAATCTGCCAAACTACGCTCACACGCTAATGGGCGTCGGTGGTCTGGTTATTAACGATAAGGACGAGGTACTGGTGGTGTCCGATCGGTATGCAATGATACCCAACAGCTGGAAGCTGCCGGGCGGCTATGTGGAGCCGCGGGAGAATCTCATCGATGCGGCAATACGCGAGGTGGCCGAGGAGACGGGCATCTGCACCGAGTTCCGTTCGGTGGTCAGTCTGCGGCATGCGCACGGCAGCAGCTTCGGCTGTTCCGATCTGTACGTGGTAATCGGTCTGAAGCCGCTCAATTTGGACTTTAAGAGGTGCGAGCGCGAAATCGCCAAGCTTCAGTGGATGCCCATTGTCGAATATCTGGAGCATCCGCAGGTGCATCAGACCAACCGGCAGTTTGTTCGCACATATCTGGACTATCAGCAGCGGGGGCTGGCCATTACCTGTCGCGAAGATGTCCACCAGGTGCTCAAGAAGAAGTACAATCTGTATTATGTGGAAGAGCAACAGCCGCAGCAGCAGCAGCAGCAGCAAAAGGATCCCAACAAGGCGTGAGATGGGCTTATTGAGTGGCCAAAGCCATAGTGCAATTTTTATTAGGTCTGTTTTATCCCACACCATGCAAAAGCACAAGTTTATAATTTAGTTAAATAAATGTTTTTTTTTTATTAATGTATTCTTTTGGTTTCTATTTGTACATTTGATGTTCTTTATTTATAGATCCTCCGTAGGTACAAAAGCACGCTTTTAGTGGATTAAATCCAAAATTGGTGTCTAATATTATCCAAAAATATTTAATTAATTGACGTCTTAGAATTTATTTATTTTTTAAATCATTGTCTGAATTTGGTGAAATTGATTCAGTTGGAGAATTGCGTTAATTGACAATAACAATTAGCTACTTTGGTGGATTTTTAAACATATAGTCATATATGGCCAGAGAAATCACAAATGTAGACTGAATTTGGTAGCTCAACAACTGCATTGAATATTTATACACCTTTTTAAGGGTTTTGAAATGTCCAGTTATTTCTGGATAATAAATAAATAAATATTTGTAGATGTAATTCGTCTAAAATTGAAGAATCTTTTTAATTTAAATTGAAATAAATACAATTCCAATTTGAAGTAAAGTCTGAGCTTACCAGAATTATTGTTCGAGAAAAGTAAAATATAAAAGCTAGATAAATATTGGATTAAAATAAAACATCTATTAAAATATTTTCCAAAACTATGAGTCTGTAATAAGAAAGGTTCCAATATGTAATAAGAAATAATATTTATAGGTTAAAAAGCTAATCAAACCTGAGATAAGTGCAATATAAGGGAGTTACATTAAATTATTTATTAAATTTATCAATTCAAAGTCTGAAGAGAATTGTTTATGACATATTGCAATTTATTATTTATTTAAGAAAGATTTGAATGGTATTGCCAATTATATGTATAGGTTTAGACATAAACAGATTTAACCAATCAACATTTAAATAGATCTGCTATATAAAAATCTTTTAAAAGACAGTTTAACCCTTCCCAAAGTCCTTGAAATATTCAATACACTTTATTTATACTCTCAACTTGTGCCATTTGCCTATTTATTTATAATCATCAACAACATGATTACAATTCATATACATATTTTGATAACAAATTAGTTATAAATCTAAAAAGTAAATGTTTGCTCCTACCATGTGTGTTATCCGATGAAAAATGTAAATAAATGTATATTTAATAGGTAATGGGCAGTTCTTTTAATCGCTTCTCTTGTTTATTCCATTAAATACATCCAAAATCGCACAAAATTAGACGAAAACTTCATACGAAACGGATCTAGAAAATATGGAAGCATCGGTTTAGATCCCTAACAACATCAACCATGGGATCTGGTCAGGCAGCGCAACCGCTGGATAAAACGTATTTCAATTTCACAAAAACATTGGGCAACTTTTCCTAGAGACCGGTGAGCTCGGAGAGCGGCCAGATGCGACAGAGCACGCGGCTACGGATGAGGCCGATGGGTATGGGTCCGTAGTAGCGCGAGTCTGAGCTATTTGCCTTGTTGTCGCCCTCGATCCAAACGTATCCGCGTGGCACATAGTCCCTCACCATTATGGCCTTTTTCTTGCCACCGACGCCGCCGCCGCCAGCCTCCAAACTATACTCCGCCTCGATGGGATGCGGTCTCTGGGTGAGCACCGGGTCCCCAGAAACGGCCACGATCCTCTTGCAAATGAACTGGCCGGCGTTGATCGGGGAAATGGCAATGATGATGTCGCCGGGACGATAGGTTCGCCAGTGCTTCGACAGGCGTTCGGTGAGCAGCACATTGTCGGAGTACAGAGTGGGCTCCATGGAGGGTCCCTTGCACTGAAAAGGCATCAATGGAAAGCCTTATGAGTGACGAAAACGTAGGTCCAAAGAGTAGGTACGACTCTTACCAGGACAAAATCACCGATATACTCGAAGGTGCAGTGTGTCATGGCAGCGTAGGCAACCGCGTAGCGCACCAGGCGGTTCAGACGACCGAGGACCTTCATGTCAGTCCCTCAGTACTCAGGGCATTGCCCGTGTCCAGGTCCTAGTCCGAGTAGAGGGCAGAAACTTGTCCGCAAATCGAATGTTTATGTTGTATAAAATCCGGCCCAGGGCTGCACTAAGATACTGCACCACCAGCACCTGCGTCAGCTGATCGGCGCACCAGGGCTGACGGAGCTTAAAATACCAAACAATTTTAGCGCGCAATTTAAGTGGCTAGAAAAAATAGACAGCGAAACGGAAAGCCTATTCCTATCTTTCATTGATAAATTTGAACTACGAATGCCAGGCCTACATAGTTTATAAAAAAGACAAATATTTATGGGGAATATTCCCTGAAGTTATTCTCTACAAATGGAAAATTAAAACACAGAATATTGCAGTGGAATGGCCCTATAAAACACATCATTAGTGATGTCCCATTGTCATGTTGTAGCTAAAACTAGCCATTTTTCGATTTCTTGTCGATGGATGCGACATTTTCCCATATTGTAAATTACGATTTTGCAAACTTGCCGATTTTCTATATATAGTGCCTTTTAAAAATTGAATATAAAAATACCTGTTGAAGGTGTAGGTAGAAAATATGCGAGCAAATCCAAACATACGAAGGCCATGTTTTGTTTTTGTAAAGAAATACGAAAATAACAGTCACGTACAACACATCCATATTCATTTATTTCCTGCAGGTCTCCAATTACGCTTTTGTTAATGCTTACGATTAAAAATACACATTAGTTACATTGAGAGAGTTGCGTCTAACAATTGCTGGGAAGAATTGGGTGTTGAATCGAACAAAATGAGATATAAATCATGGAAATATACTCCGACCTGTATATATATAACCATATATATACATATATGTAAAATATATAATGTGTAAGCGTCACAGAAATGTATTTAAATTACGTGTTTAACTAAAAGGCAAAAAAATAAATATAGGCAACAGCTACAAGGCTACGACTATGCTTCAGCTTGATCTCTATGTTTCCATGGAACGAATCGCTTGGATTTCATTTTCAATTCAAAATAATTTATGTAAATAAAAAAATACAAAATAAGGTCAACAATCCTTGCAATAGCGCATAAAAATATTGTTTAAATTCTACTAACACACGTCCCTTTTTGGTTGCCTAATGCCCTTCATACACATCTGATCTCTACGTCTCTTAGTTAAGGTTCTTTTGTTTCTGGTTTTTGGAATCAAGAGTTGCTTCGCTGGAAGTTCGGATTTACTCTAGTTTCTTGCCGGCGACCACCGGTTCTGCCTTCTGTCGCTTCTCCTGCCGCTCGCGCACATCTACGGCGGCCAGATCAATGCCCGCCACATAGGCGTGCATCACCGAGATCAAGGCCTTGAGCACGGCAAAGGGACCCGTGAGGAAGGCGAGTATCTTGAAGAGCGAGGCGCCGAATACTGCAAGGAAAACAAATAATATATTAGCTTAGGAGCGGAGCGACAGTGGGCGGCGATATACTCACTCAGCGGGCCGTAGGTGAAATGCAAGAGATACAGGCACACGTAGAACAGCTCGTTGACGCAGCACATGAAGGTGAGGATGTCCTTCTGATAGTACAGCCGCATCACAAAGTTCTCATTCACCTTGTGTGAGCTGCGACCCACCACAACGCTCCTGCAGGACGGAACACATATATTATTAATGAAATCCCCGTTGGAACGCTGCCACTTACGTCTGCATGAAGAGCCAATGGCAGGCCACATCGATGGCAATGGACAGCTGGAACCAGAACATGTATCGGGGATAGAAGTAGGCCAGGGTGACCAGTAGTCCAGTAGTGCCGCATCTATCGGTCAGCTGGTCCAGCATGGCGCCGAACCGAGTGCCTGGAGAGAGAGATAGAGTGGGGAGACTCGAGTATTAAAATCCCTCCATTTGCCTGACTATTTCCCCATTCTATTCTGGCACTACGTCATCCGAGTGCCTATCCAGCCAGTCGTAACCATATCGGTTCCGCCATTTGCTTAATATATCGACAGATAACAAACTCTAGAACCGCAGGGTAGGGACAGGGACAGGTGTTTAATTCGGCGCACACGTACATATGCGTCCGAGGTGGGCAAAGTGCGATCAGATAGACAAAATGGGGGCGCACTTACTCTGATTGAAGGCCCGGGCGGCATGTCCATCGACGGCGTCCAGCAGGGCGGAGGTTACATAACACCAGCCGGAGATCACATAGTTGGTGGACATGAACCAGAAGGCGATCAGGGCCAAAATGATGCGGGCATAGCCTGTGGAATGCGAAGAAAAAATCAATTAAAAAGCATCGATAACTAGTTCATGGGCGAAGGAGGAGGAGGGGGGGTGTTTCTTTGCCGGGGTGGTGTTTGCCCCTGAACCTGACTGGGTCTTCCAGGTTGTCAGGTTACCATGAGGAACGCGCCCTCCCCAGCCGCCCAACTAATCCAATTAGCAAAATGCCAAAGTGTGCGTGGCCCATAAATCAACATATTCGATTTGTTTACCCCTCCGGAACCCATCCAATAACAACAATGAAAACAACAACAAGAAAAAACAACATCACACACTCACCGATCAAATTTGGCACAAAAATAAAAACGTTGTCATGCTCGGTTATAGCCATGTTGTGTCCTGGCTAACGTCCTGGTCCGCTGCTGCTGCTCTTGCTGGCGTCTGTGTGTGTTTGGTGGCTGATGGTGTTCTTGAATTCCGCCGTGAATTTGCTGAATTTCCGGAATGTGAGCGCTGCTCAAAAAATGTAGACGGTTTTTGCGATGTATCCGTGCCAGGTGTGACCAGCACGATAGCCAAACGATGCAGTGGGACCAGGCTATTGGAGCTGCTAGCTTTCGCAAAAATGTTAAGGGAACTCGGCAAAACGTCAAACTATTATTTATTTAATTCGAATTTGGGAATAACAAGCTTGATAAAATTTTTTCCAGCCGAAAGCCCTACTTTTTCTGTATCTTAGTTTTTTTTAAATTAAGGGTACAGTGTCCAAATAAATCAATAATTTTACACAGTATGTATTTAAATTACTAGCGAGAATACAATACAATAAATCCTTTAAAAAAAGTTTACCATCACATTTAATTCAACTTTAAACTATCCAACTCGACATAAATACTAACAACATTCTTTAACCTGAGCTGAAGGTCCTAGCTGCCATAGCCTTAATGTTGACGCTTGCTCTTAATTTGAATTAATTGTTAGCTCTTCTTAAATAAAAACATTTAGAAAATAATTGGTTCTGTAGTTTGGTGAATAGATATTCATCCAAAATATGTTTCATTTCAGGAATCGCCCTTATGTCGCAAATGAAACCATATAAATGCTACTCGTTCCAATAAAATTGCAATTTACAGCGCGATGAAAAAGTAAGAAACTAATGCATAATACAAATATTTTTAAACTACACTTTATTTAATTATAAATTTTATATATTATATTATATTATATTTTCCAATTGGAATACTTTAGTCTCAGGTGTAAGTGTGGCCGTAGTATGCAATTAATGGGTTTTTTTTGCACTAGACCATCTGGTCACTCCCGGCCTGGCACCCCATAAACAAAACATTACAACTTTTACACTTTCTACACTTTTATTTGCAGAAACACAAAGAAACTGCTTAGCATATAGAAATATTGAAATATTTGTACCATCCCGGTCTTCGGCGAGAGTGTGGAGCCACCGCAACCGCCAAGATGGAGCAAGCTGCGGGGGCAGTGAGTGCCAGTTTAGAGCAATACCTGCGAGCTTCCAGCAAGATAAAAAAGTTCGAACGGGCCGGTTTCTTCAAGTGAGTATCCTATCCGTATCCTGTGGTTTCAAAAGAGGAGAAAATACGTTTTGACTCAGCTACGAGGAGGAATCGTAGAAAGTATCCATCATAGGCCAACGATTGGTTAATCCCTGTTCTCCTTTCGATCCGCAGACGCTTTGCGCCCAGCGTGGGCGATGTTCAGGCGGACTTCCAGCGGCTGGCCTACAGTTTCGAGGAGGCGGGCATCCTGCAGTACGCGGCCATGTGCCACATCGGCTATGCTAAGTGCGAATCCTATGGCGGAGCGCCGCAGCGTGAGTCGGAGGCTTATTTGCGAGCAGCTCGATCCTTTCTGCGGGCACACAACGAGACCGGCCGGCTGCATCCCCGCACCCGGCACTCAGGGTTCCGGGAGGGAGCACTTCACTGCTACCATCGGGCCGCTGAACGAGCCGTTGACGGCTGCGTCTTCAAGGCGGCCATTCTCCGGGAACTAAAGCAGCTACAGCGCCAGCTGGACAGCACCAGCAGCTTTGCCTCGCCCACCCATCAGATTCACGATCTGGAAACGAGCGCCGAGGAGTGTGGACAGCGGGGGGACTACCGCAGCGCCCTGCAGCACTACGACGACATTGTGGACAATGTGTACGAGCGTCGCGGGGCCCGCATGTATGGCGAGCTGCTGCGGCGCGTAGAAGTGCTGCGACTACTGCTCCTGGTCCACCTGAATCTGCCGCCCGCTCGTCAGTCGCCCGCGCACATCAAGCTGATCGAGCACTACTACAGTTTGGCACAGTTCGAGACGCGTTCCGCCACGCCCACTCCCGAAGACGATGTATCATCGGTGGAGCGGCCAGGTGCCTTTGTGCCGCAGCAGCAGCAGTACGCGCTGGCGGAGATTGCGTGCGCCTGGGTGGAGCGAAAAATGTGCGACCTGAAGCATCTACTACGTGATTTTGTCACCGAATTCGGTGCCCTCAGCGAGGCGGAACGACAGCTGCTCCGCGTGATGCACGCGGACCTGTCCAGGAGCTACTAGGCGGCACACAAACATACATACATACTAGTGTATCATTACCACTGACCATAGGCAGCCCGTGTAACTATCGCTTAAGTGTAACCAAGTCTACCAACTAACCTTTGAACGTGCCTACGCGCAACAGAAAACTAAAAACAAAACAAAAAAAGACGAGTATAATTAACGAAATCGAAGGGAATGTGAGTGAAAGCGCAATAATCGAAACGAAGAGGGAACCATGTACGCAATAAACAATGTTTAACTTAACCATTTAAGCACAAACGATTTGATGGGAATTGTACAATAAATAAAAGGGAATCGAAGATGGGTTGAAGATAACTACAGCCAGTGTTTTGTCTCTCGGGGCGGGTTGTTTTTTGTAGTAAATACAGAAGTGTTTTTCAGGGACTTTCTTGATTAAAAAAAAGATTTGTGAATCACTACAATCTCATTTTTGTATGCAAGAACCTATTTACGATGCTCTCCTTTCAGCTCTAGTCCCCATTCCCGCTACAAACCCGAGAGAGAATAATGACATCATTAGGCATTCGTGGTTTGGTCATTTAATTTGTTTATTATTTATTACCTTTGTCAAGCAACTCTTTGTTTCTCAATTAAGTTATCTAATTAATACGATATTTTGGCTCTGCAATTCTGTTACAATTCCAATTTGTTCAAATATATAACCTAACATAATATCATCCGTGTGTGTTCCATCAAAAACAACAACATATGTATATATATTTCCATGTATTATCCCGCTCAAGTTCTGTTTATCGAATATTGAATCGGACGCCGCGGTGTTGTGTTTCTCTCTCTTTTGGGTGTAGAGCCGGAAAAGTATTCAAGTTTTCCGATGTTTTCTTTTTTTCAGCTGGAAAAGTAGCCAAAAGTTGATGATGTTTTTCCAGCTCTACTTGGGGAGGGCAGTTAATATTATAGCGAACATTATCGGTTTCGGTTTCGGTTCAGAACGTCTCTTTAATCATATTATTGTATTGTAGTTTTAATTTCTTTAATATATGTATATATATATTATATTTGTGTATATAGTTAAGGCGTAAATAAATTACAAAAAAATAAAATATACCATTTATATTTATGTTTTATATATGAAACCTAGCGAAGAATTAAACGAAATTACATAAGCGCAAGATCACAAGCTGTTTGTAGTTGTTGGTTGGTTGGTTGGTTTGTTGATAGTTTCTCCTGTTGCTTCGATTATTATTATATATATATATATATATATTTAAATTTTTATTTAGTTTAATTCGACACATAAAAAGAAAAAAATTCAGCTAAAATTTGTGTGTTTCTCCCCTTTGTTGTTGTGTTTGTTGATGTTGGTTTGCTTTTTTGTTTATTGTTTTGGTTGCTATTCGGATGCCATTTACTGCGTAATTTTGTTTAAACTCAAGACTAATTTGGACAGTAAGTAATACGACGGCAGGGGGGAGATGGATGATAGTTGCCTGAATGTCTCCGTGTGTGTTGTGTGCTGTGTGTGTGCTGGTGTGCAGGTGTGTGTGTGTGTGGTGAGCCTTGTATCTAACTCTGGCTTAGCATCTACTTGGCCGCCTTGGCCTTCTTCTCGTTCTCGGAGGTGATCTTGTGCTTCAGATGATCCTTGTAGTCCAGAATGCCGCCCTTCCACTTAGTCACCGTCTCCTTCTCGCACACCCAAATCTCCTCGGCCACCTGGTAAGTTTTTTTTTTTACAGAATTATTGAGGGAAGTGTAAGGTTTGAGCTCCCCACAGTCCACTTACCTGATTGATCAGACGGAAATCGTGACTAACCAACACCATGCCGCCATCGAAATCGTTGATGGCATCGGCTAGGGCATCGATCGTCTCCATGTCCAAGTGATTGGTCGGCTCGTCAAGCAGCAGCAGATGCGGCACCTGCCAGGCCAGCCATGCGAACACAACGCGACATCTCTGGCCATCGGACAGCTGGCGAATGGGACAGACCTGCTGGCGACCTGTGAGGCCATAGCGACCGATTATCTTACGCATCTCCTCCTTCTCCTTGACGTCGGGAAAGGCGCGCATCATATACTCCAGCGGACTGGCGTCCAAATCGAGCAGTTCGTGCAGATGCTGATGATAGCGGGCGATGCGCAAATGCGAGTTCTTGCGTATCATGCCGGAGGTGGGCACCAAATCGCCATATAGCAGCTTCAGCAGTGTGGACTTGCCGGCTCCGTTGGGTCCCACCAAAGCGAGACGTGTGTCCAGATCGATGCCGAATTCCAGATTCTTGTAGATCCAAGGCGTTTCATCGTTGTAACGGAAGTTGACGTTCTGCGAATGGATTTTTCGTAAGAGATTTGTACGGATTCATGTGAGGCCTCCCTGAAAACTTTCAATTTCTGAGAAAGACAACTCACCTGCACCATAATCACAGGCGGTGGCACTTTGCCGCACGATGGGAAGTAGAAGTTGAGCACCTTGTCGTCCGATACCTTCTCCGTCAGACCCTGGGCGACCATTTTGGCCAGGGTCTTCTCCTTGGACTGAGCTTGACGCGCCAGCTTGGCGGAACCGTGACCGAAGCGGGCAATGTAGTTCTTCATGTGCGAAATCTGGTCCTGCTCCCAATTGTATTGCTTCATCTGGTTTTCAAGCAGCTCCATGCGGGTGCGCACAAAGGCCTCGTAGTTGCCCGTGTAGTATTTGAGGCGCTTGCCCGTTAGGTGGATAATGTTCGTGCAGACACCGTTGAGGAAGTCCTGAGAGTGCGAGATGAGCACCAGGATGCGCTTGTATGTCTTTAGCTCCTCCTCCAGCCACACGCACGCGTCCAGATCCAAGTGATTTGTCGGCTCGTCCAGCAGGAGCAGATGGGGCTTCACGAACAGGGCGCGGGCCAGGGCGATGCGCATCCGCCAACCTCCCGAGAAGTCCTTGGCCTGTTTCTGTTGCATGGCCTTGTCGAAGCCAAGACCATGCAGAATGCGTGCGGCCTTGACCTCGGCGAGATCGGCGGACATATCGTCCAGACGTTCGTAGATATCAATCAGCTGCTCCTGCGCATCATCCTCCTCGCTCATGGCCAGCTCCTCGGCTAGCTTCTCCAGCTTAATACGCTCCTCGTCCACCTCCATGACGCACTGCAGCGCACTCTTCGAGCTGGCCGGTATCTCGCGCGTTAAATGAAAGATGTCGATGTGCGGCGGTATGGGCACCTCACGGCCACCGAGCACCGCCAGCAGCGAGGATTTGCCGCATCCGTTCAGACCAATTAGACCGTAACGCCGGCCGCAATTCAACTCGAGCATGGTGTCCTGCAGCAGCTCGGAGCCAAAGAACGTGATAGAAAAGTTGGCGATCTTGACATCACGCGAACGTGGATGCACCGCCAACGATCCGGTGCAGGAGCGGGCCTCTGCACTGATCCGTGCCTCCTCCTCCAGCTTGGCGCACAGCTTCTCCTCCTCGGTCAGCTCGCGATCCGGCTGCCCGTTAGCCTTCTTCGTTGAGGGTATCTGTTGGATCTTCTTGTTGCGGGCATCCTTCTTGCGCTGCGCGTCGCGTTTCTTGGCGTCGGATGGCATTTTTTCAATTTATTGTATTTTTTTTTTGTGTAAGAACTGCAAATGGGAGTTACTGGGATTACTTTACGAATATTATTTAGATGGTTGCTTATGTTAAACAGACTAAAAAGGCTCGGCATGTGTGCGGGAGTTTGTAAAAATGCAATTTATGGGATTTAAACTTGAGAAACTTTAAAGTTTCGTTGCCCGAGCTCTGCGCTCACACCGAAAAAGGGACCTTAAATGTAGCAATTTAAATGTAGGATTTTTGCCAATACAAATACAAATCTATTAAAGTTTAATAAGCTCAAAGTTCGAAAATCAAATATTCTCTATTATTCAGTGCCGATTCGCCACAAGGAAAACTAACAGTTGGCACTATAATAATTACTAAAAGTTTACAATAATGTTTTTTGGGAATAAAAACAGATGTAAGCGGGAAATCGCCTTTAAAGTCCAAGTAAAAACGACCATGAGATGTGAATAATTAAGCAGAAATCAAGGGTTTTCTGTTCATTTTTAAGGAAAATCACACTTAATGGACATTTGGAAAAGGGTTAAACGCTCATCGATAAGGTAATAGAAGCGGAACAAGTTCCAAGTCTGTTGTGGTTTCCGCCTTATCTACGAAAGCAACAACGCGGTTACCTGCCCAGACACAACGTTTTATTTTTTATGATTCCCCTCTTATAGATAAACACAAAATTAATTCTTTTCAGAAAGTATTTCAAACTGTTAATAAAAAAAAAAGGACAGCACTGCTTGCGAGAGAGCAGGATCACACGTGAAAACACCTGAGTGCGCGCGTGCTGTCTGCTTTTAGGCGCACCTCCTGCCACAAACAGATGTTCACACACACACACACAGTTGCGTTGCATAGCACACATACAAAAACAAACACACCCAACAGAGCAAAGCGCACAACTGTTTCAACAAAAAAAATTTTTGTGAACTACATTTTAAAATTAGACAGCGTCAGCAAAAATTCAAAAATTTCCACTGTGCCGCTCTCTCCTCGCTCGTGTTCTATCCTCTTGCGCTCTCCCTCGCTCTACCACAATCACTCTCTGTTGCCGAGTGGAATACTTGGACTTGGCGGCCTCCCCGCGTCTGTCTGAATGGACACTGACTCATCTCGGGATACCCTGTACAAAGGAATCACCTTGAGACGCGGGGTATTGGCGGGGAAAATGCAAAGAAAAAAAAACTGCAACACACGATCTGCCACCTCGCTCTCTCTCTTGTTCCGGCCGCTTGCCCCCCTCCCTCTCGCTCACTCAAACGCACACTTGACCGATGTTACAAAACGCACACAAACGCGACTCAACACGACGATTCGCAGAAACGGGAAATTGCATGTGTATTGGCGCTGCGCACATTATTGAATTTTCCACGGCGAGAGATGAGATGACATGATGGCCGCCTGTGCAATTACTCACCTTCGAGGGGACCTGGTAAATAAATAAGAACGTGTCGCGCACAGGAGTAGGCTGGTAGGGTGACGTTTAACGCTAGTTACGCTATGTAACGCCTGCTGCACGGATCGGGGGGAACTGATCGGATCGGATCGCACACACACGCACGCACGGAGCAGCTGCTGAAAAGTGCTGCCAGTGACCGTTTTCGCTAGAAAAAGAGAGCTGAACGGGACGGAGAGTGTCTCCACGTGTTCGCGGTAGAGGTGGAGAAACATCGATGCCAACATAGATGTCATCGATGTTTTGGAAACATCGCTAACATCGATGCTAGGCAGCGAACCAACAATGTTTTTCCAGCTCTTACTGAAATTGTGTGAACATGCGCGCGAGTTTCAATTCCAACTCACAATATAAACCAATGTATATTAAAAACTATCAAAAATGGTTAAGTATTATTTTTTCACAAAATCATACAAAATTTTAATAAAATAAAAGGATTGTTTTTGTATACATCTTTTATTTTGTTATTTTGTCCGCGAATATCGCTGTTTCTCCACCGATATAGGACCGCCAACGTGTTGAGCGCGATACTATCGGTTGTGTTTACATTACAATGCACCACGTAATTGAAATTACAGTTAATTTGTTAATTTTATTCTACAAACTTTTGATAAGATAACCGATAAAAGCAAGCCAGACACAACATCGCGCTGAATAGGAACAGATATGTACATATATGACGGCCCAGTAAGAAAAACGCGTTAGTTTTATCCAGCTGCATTTACGTATACATAAACCAACTGGGCACACTACGCTTGGTGAAGGTAAACAAAAGTTGTTTGAGGTTTTTTTTTCGAGTGGCAGGCCGAGAGAGCTGGCCCAAAACAGGGCACAAGCTGGCCATGGCGAAGCTCAGCGACGTCAAGATCCCGATCACGGACTTCCTGGAGGCGTACCGCCGACAGCCGTGCCTGTACAACTCTGCTCTGGACACTTACAAGAATCGCGTGTCCCGTGAGCAGGCCTACGAAGCGATAATTAGAGCACTTAAGATCCCTCAACTGACTGTGGTGGACATCAAGCTGAAGATCAAGAGCGTGCGCACCGTCTACTCCAAGGAGCTGCGAATTTGGATGCGCGAGAAAGAGCTGGGCAAGTGCTACGAGCCCAAGTTGTTCTGGTTCAAGCTGGCGGACTCTTTCCTGCGCTCCGTATCGCTCTCGCACTGTAATCGGGTAATATTGGTGCCTGACTACTTCCCTTCAAGCTTAAGTACTATATGTTCCATTCTTCTCAGTCAAAGAACATCAAGCAAACTCAATCGACGGTCAAGACGGAGGGCCTAACGCCGCCGAGCAAACTGCTTTTCGCGGCCACAGCGGACATAGTAATGAGCGAGGATGCCCTGGAGGAAGAGAATGATGATGTGGTTGCCGTGGGGATTCCGCAACCGGAGGCGGATGAACACCAGTGCCCGGACAATCCCCCGGAGAACACCTGCATAATTTCCCTGGCCGCCGAAAACGGTCGCGGCGGTAAGGCCGAGCTCATTATTGATGATTCCACGCTTTGCTTAGTCGAGCCGCAACAGCAGCAGGCACAACCACATCCCCATCTGAATCCCAGTCCCCTTCACCAGCAACAGCAGCTGTCATCACCGCATCCAAACGCACCAGCACAACAACGAAAAATAAAGTACAACAACTCTGGGACGGGCCTGGATACTGCCGCCGAGGACGAGCTGGTGGTCTTTGGCCAGAGCATCGCCTCCCAGTTGCGCACCCTCTCGGATTCGTATTCCCGTTCCGTGGCCAAGCTTCGCATCCAGCAGGTTCTGTTCGAGGCGGAAACGGGTCAATTTCAAAACGTCGAAGTAACCAGTCCGCAGCAGTCCCAGCAGAACACCTTTTAATTTTTAAGACCTCTAGAGTACATAGACTATACATACATACATACATACATCCATACATAGCTTTCCCGCACAGTAAGTGCTTCGACTTTAAAAGGTGTAAATAAGACATTTCAATAATATATGCATAATTCTAAAAAAAATAAGAAGCAACTCGATTTTATTATGCGATCTGTAATGTTTATATGTATGTACATATACGAATTAACATTGCAATAACAAAGCGTTGTTTAAATAATTATCTAAATTAAATTTTAAGCGACTGTTGACAGTGGCGACGCCAGGCGGCATATCATTAAAACGCTCCATAAAAATCTGAGTTTTAACTCCTTAATTGTTCCCGTCTAAAAACCCTGGGGTGTGGTGAACTACTCCTTGGGGCATATGGAAAAATCAGATTTTTAATATCAATGAGCTAGAATTTCCCCAAGGAAGTCTCGAAAAACGGTGTTGCCAGACTTTTACACTTTAGCTTAAGGCAAGCTGGTTTTCGCGCCCGTTCGTAACTCTGGCAGCGCCGTTTCATTGGCGTCTAGTGGCGATTTAAGGGTGACCAGCTGCCGTGGACGCGATAATCCCCTTATCATTGGAGTACCCAACCCGACATAGTCGTGTTTTTCTAACTACATCGATATTTTTACGTTATTTAGGTGTGACCAGTTGGCGTAGAGGGAAAATCCGCCTTCTTTTGGCGACAAAATTTAGCACTATAAGCGGAAAAACTTACGAGCACACTGCACTTTCTGCTCTTGCCTTTGCTTGGTGAAGATTTATTAAATTAAACAAATTGCATTGGCTGCATTTAATCTAATCGTGAGTATCGCAACGCCAGCTTCTTTTAACTTTCAAACTGAAACCTAGCACGAGCACACAGCCCCAGCACTGTTGCTGGCATATACTCACACACACCGTCGTCACCCACTGCATTGTTTCTGTTCTGACTGTGGCAATTTAGTGTTGAGAGTCTATTTTTTATACATTACAGCTACGGTACTTGTTCCCTTTTAAACATTTTTTATAGAGTTTAATTTTTTTGTTAACGCGTGTGCGGAGCCCTTCTGGAAAGGTCGAAAAAATGCAGCGTAGAGAGTAGTGGAGAGAGTTTTTGTTGTTGTTGGCCTGGCTGCAATAATGAAAAATTCGGTGAAGCAGACACACACACGCATAAAAGCATTTGCCAGTGCGCGATAGTGTGCGTTTGTGTGTTGGTGTGCGAAGAAGCAGTTCATTTTCACTTGTATTGTGAATTGCGAAAAGTTCCGGGAATCCAGCAAAGTACGAAAAATTGTAAAAAAAAGTGTGTGTTCTGCAATCTGAAAAGCTTGCAGGCTCAATCACGCACATACACGCATGCATACATACACGCACACATGCAATCTAGTCAAGCGTATGTATGCAAGTACATATGAGTCTGGCGAAAAAGGAGTTTGCTGCATGCAGTCTCCTGTTCTGTTTTGTTGTTGCGGCTGCCAACCTTGACTTACGCATCGTATCTCTCCGCTCTTTCTCTCTCTCTCTTTCTCTCTCCCTGTCTCTCCCTTTCTGGCTTGCATCTTTCATTGCTGTTTTCTGCGCTTGGCGCTCATTTGACATTTTGCTCAAACATGTTGCGTTGTGTCTTGAGGACGGTGCCTCTGTGTGCGTGTGCTAGTGCCCCCTCTTTCTCTTTCTCGCTCTCTCTCACTCTCACTCTGTGTATGTATGTGTGTAAAAAATAAAATTATAAAAAAAATAATGCAAAACAATTGATTCGGAAATCGCAAGTCGTTCGTACACCTCATTTCTATATATCCGCAGCACGAAAAGTCCGTTAATGCGCGCGCGCTCTGCTGCCCAGTTGGGGAAGTCCAATTGGCTCAGCTGACAAGTGCAGTTACTTCTTTGCGTTGCGCCTCCGCCCCCGACCGACGCTTTTGTTTTGGACTGACACGAAAAAGGGACCAGAGAGAAAGAAAATAAAAAGTGAAGAGAATCGTAGGCAGAAACGTAGAAGGCAAAGGGAACTTGAAATCAGTTCCGTTTGTCAATTAAATTCGCCCGAAATTATCATTGTGTTATTGTTTTTTTTACTCGCCTCTTCCGTGCTGTTCTTTGTTATATATGTATTTTGTACAATAACCAATAAACATACATACATACCTTTTCCCGCATACACCTTTGCAGCTCATTGACTGCGCTAACGTATATGTGATTGTGAGCCGCAATTCGAAGACCAACCAATAAACAAAACGACGCCGACCGATCGCCGCCACCCCAATACAACTCCCAACCCCCCACCCCTGCCACCTGCACCACACAACCACCACCACCACCACCCACACCCACACCCCTGATCCCCTAATACAGTCGACGTCCAACGCCCGCACGAAACAGAAGACGACAAAGAAGAGAGGAGGCAAGGAGGAGGAGCCAGGAGGAGGAGGAGGAGGAGCACCCTACCTGCGCTCAGGTAGTGGCCACCTGCTGCTCCGCCGTCTCCACCGCTTTTTGCTGCGCATAAACCGAAACAGTCAGTCGCAATGAAGGTGGACACGGTGAAGCTGAAGAAGGGCTCCTCGGAGCTCACAGCCGAGTGTCGCGAACTCATCGATGAGCTAACAAAGCGCCGTACACGGGCGGAGCTGCTCGAATTTCTCGATACTGTGCACGTGTGGATCTACGGCAAGTGCGAGCTCTATCACTGGATCGAGATTCTCGACCGTTTCGACAAGATACTCGAGGAGGCAGCCCGTCATGTCAATGCCAATGAGTTTGTGCTGCAGTGCGACACCAATTTCCAGGATATGGTAAGCATGGCCTTCTGCATTTCCTTCGCTTTCTATTTCCCAGAGATAATTCCATTTATATCCTTCCCATTATAGGATGTCACACTGCTGCTGCACGTTCTCAACTTTACCACCCTGCTGATCGAGCACTCGTTCTCGCGTCACCTGTATAACTCCATCGAGCATCTCACACAGCTGCTCTCCTCACAGAACATGGACATAGTCCTGGCCGTCCTCAATCTGCTCTACATGTTCTCGAAGCGCAGCAACTTCATACCCCGCCTGCCCTTCGAGAAGAAGGAGCTGCTGATCGTCAAGCTCTTCAACATAGCCGAGGTGGGTCTCTTGTACTTTCTTGTACATTCCCCGATTCGAAATGATATCATTTAATTTCGTGTGCAGCGCTGGGGCGATCCCAACTACGGCCTGTCGCTCAAGGACTGCTGCATTGGCGAGCCCAAGCTGGAGTTTCTCTACCAGCTGTGCATCGACTATGTGGACGAGCACGGTCATGCCGCCCAGCTAGAAATACCGGACATGATGGACCTTTGCCGCACGGCATCGGCTCCCGAGGTGATCAAGACGATTGCCGGACAGATCTCAAAGCCCAGTGAGGCAATCAAGGTGAGTTCTTGGCGATCCTTTGGAATGCGAATCAAATATCTTACTAATTCCTTGTTCTCCTTTCAGATGCGCATTGCCCATCGTGTGCGCCTCATCTCGGGCTTCAACACCTACAAGCTGCGCCTGCAATTCGTTCAGGCCCGCCTCCAGGCAGTCTCCATTCTGATTTACTCCAATGCCCTGCAGGATAACACGGACAAGGTCTTGTATGCTGGCTTCGGCGAGGAACTGTGCGAGCTAATTGACAAGGAGGACGTGCACCTGGTCGAGATACGAGCGGCTGTCCTGCGCACCCTCACCTCGATGCTGCACTTTGATCGAAATCCGAATGTGCCGAGGTAAGCGATCTCATCTCTGTCGCCCGTTTTCATGTTTCCCTGTGTGTTTGTGTGTGTTTAGATCCCCCGATAATTGCCCCTACCCCCCACCTTACTTTCGTTTCTGTGCAGCAGGGCCGGTTCGCGTCTGATGAAGATCGTCCATTACACGGGTGCCGAGCGTCAGGGCGGTACACTGCCGCTGCTGGTGCGTGACTGCATCGATAATCTGACCACACACGGCCTAACCGAACGCTATCCGCTCATCCTGGCCACCTCGCTCTTCTCTCTGCTGTACCATCTGGCCAGCTACGAGATGGGCGGCTCTGCTCTGGTCAAGAGCGGCATGATGCAGTCCCTGCTGTGCGTCATCAGCTGGCCAGGTGTGGATCTCGAGCACATTACGTTTGTGACGCGGGCAGTGCGTGTGATTGATCTGATAACCAACATAGACATTGCGCGGTTCCATCAGAACAATGGTCTTAACGTCTTCATTGATCGCCTGGAGAAGGAGATTAAGAGCTGTTGCAAGGCCCTGGCCGACATTGGCATTACCCTCAAAGAGTCAACGCTGCGGGATGATAACAAGCTGGACACATCGCTGGACCAAGTCGATGAGGATGTGGAAGGTGAGTTGAGAATTGCCATTTGGGTGTTTCTTTCTCTAGAAATCAGTGAAAAATGAGGTACGAAATAGGATTTAGTTGGGTTTCTGAGTAATCCAAACATCTTGGTAGCTCCTTACGTTGCTTTCCAAGTATGAATTCAAGCTGCAAATTAAACAAACTTCAAACTCAGACGGGTTTTCCTCGCCTTCTCGAATGTCGCAGACAGAAATCTGTCGATTACTGTCTTTGTAAACTCATTTAACTCTTTTCCCTGTACGTACACTCGGTTAAGACTCTTTCTTCCTGTAAACCAACTCTTTCCCTTTCTCCCTTTCTCTTGGTTCCTGCGACAGATGGCACCGGAGAGAACGCCTCTATAGCCAGTGGAAGTGCTTCACCGCGTCGCGACAACTCGAGTGACGGCGGCGGCGCTGGTGGAGATGTCGCCTCGGGAGCAGGTCTCCTGGACATTGGCAGTGCACGCAGTCTCTCTCTCAGTAGTGGCGGTGGAGAAGCTGGGGCAGCTGGCCCAATTAATCGAGATGGAAGCGCCGCTAGACCACCGGCCGTCATGTATCCCGCAAACAGTTACTACGCCCGACCGCTGGCCGAGCGCAAGGCGGAGCTATCGTCGCAGCTGCCGAGCAGCCTGCAGCCGAAGAAGCCCTCCTGTGTAACGCAGCGTGCGGCTCTGCTTAAATCGATGCTGAACTTTCTCAAGAAGAGCATACAGGATCATGCCCACTTCAGCAACATGCGCAACATCATGGAGACCAGTCTCACCCAGTCCCTACGGCACATCATAGCCAACGCCGAGTACTACGGCCCCTCGCTCTTCCTGCTGGCCACCGATGTGGTCACCGTTTATGTATTCAACGAGCCTTCACTACTCTCGTCGCTGCAGGATTTGGGCATTACCAGTGTGATGCTGAAGGCGCTGCTCCAAAAGGATGTGCCGGCCACTCGGGAGGTACTGGGCTCCCTGCCCAACGTCTTTTCCGCGTTGTGCCTGAACGAGCGCGGCCTGTTTGAGTTTCTATCGTACGATCCGTTCGACAAGGTGTTGAAGGTGCTGCTCTCGCCGGACTATCTGGTGGCCATGCGACGGCGTCGATCATCGGATCCTTTGGGCGATACAGCCACCAATCTGGGCAATGCCATGGATGATCTGATCAAGCACCATCCCTACTTGCGAGCCGATGCCACGGAGGCGATTGTGCGGCTCCTCAACGAGCTGGTTCGCCTTGGCTCTGATCCCAGCTTCATTTGCTGGCGGGCCAACAAGGAGAGCGGTGGCGGCGGCGGCTCTGGCTCTGGTTCCGGTTCGGGGAGCCACGGTGCGGGCAGCCATCATCACGCAACTTCCGCACCGTCGCCCATGGTGATGGTAGCCGGCGCCGGCGGTGGTGTGTCGGTGCTCCAAAGTGCGGCCGATACAAACGATAGCAGCGGCGATGATGACGACGATGATGACGAGATGAGCTCCGCTTCTCAGCAGCAGCAGCAACCGACGACACCCGGTCAGGTGGGTGGCGCCAGCACCCCTAGGACACAGCAGCAGCAGCAGGCAGTAGGAACCGGTGCTGGAGGAGTCGGAGTCACTGCTGGAACAAGCTCATCCTCGCAGGCGGTTAAGGTGGTGACGCCACCAGAACGAGAGGCCATTCCCCTGATCGACTACATACTGAACGTGATGAAGTTCATTGAGGCTATCTTCAGCAACAGCCCCAACGGCGATCATTGTCGCGACTTTGTGCTCCACGGTGGATTAAAGCCCATCCTGCAGCTCCTGTCGCTGCCCAATCTGCCAGTTGATTCACCAGTTTCCACCACCTCTCAGGCGGTGGCCAACGTGTGCAAGGCGATCCTTAGCCAGGCGCAGGAGACCAAGGTATTGGATGTGGCACTGAAGCAGCTGGCGGACATTGTGGCTCAACTGAAGCCGCTCATCAAGCACTTCACTTTCCCCGGCGGCAGTGTCCTGCTGGCGGAGCTCGTTTGCTGCCAGCGGCTGGAGGATGGCTTTGCCAATGCTGAATATACACCGATCCTGCACAATATGAGCTTCGTGCACGGTTATGTGGTGATGCTGGTTCATCTCTGCCGTAACGCCTCCAACGAAATGCGCGCCATTCTCCTCAAGCGATGGGGCGTCAACCGGGAAACGGGCGTTCAGCTGCTCCAACAGCTCGTTCAGCTCTACATATCGCTGGTGTGGGAGAGCACCATACTGTTGAATCTGTGCTCAGACGAGCCCACCCAGCATCCGGATTTGATTTGGGACGAGATAGCTGCCCAAATGTCAGCGGCAGCTGGCACATCGGATCCACTGACTGAGGCGGAGCTCTCCCGGAAGCTGGAGCGTGCCGCCGAATTCCGTACGAAGTACACACCGGAGGAGCAGTTCCGCTACATCAAATCCCTGCTGGCGGCCAGCTCGCGTCTGGGCCGAGCCCTTGCCGAGCTACTGGGCACTTTGGTGAAGCTATCCGTGGGTTCGCCGCAAACACGTCAGCGTCGCATCAACGATCTGATTAGCAACATCAACAAGGTTCCTACGCCGGAGGCACGCGAGATAGCCCGCATTCTCAGCTCGATCTTGGTGAACGGATTTAGTCACGAGAGCATCCTGCCCAAGCCGGTGCCGAAGCTGAAGCTGACGTTCCTCATCTGCTCGGTGGGCTTCACCGGCCCGATGCTGTTCGACGACAAGCGCAGCGCCTTCCACTTGATGATCTCACAGTTTTGTGCGGAGAACGGCCTGAAGGCCTTCTTCGAGATGTTCTATTGGGCGTTGTCACTGGACAATGTCTCGCACAAGTTTGACTTTGATCAGTGGGCCTCCATGGAGGATTTGATGCAGGCGCACGAGGATGATAAGCGTGATTGTCCGGAGGGCACTGGTGAGTTCCTTGACGCTTGGCTGCAGCTACTCGAGAAGATGGTGAATCCCCGAGCGATGCTTGACTCTCCATACACGATGAATCCGCGCCAGAATTATCTCCCGGATCTGCCCTTCGAGCCCGTTTTCTACCTGATCCACATCCATCAGCTGGCAATGCAGGCACTGCGACGCATCTGGTCACGTCGTCCCATTCCCAATTACGGTCCCAGCATGTTTGAGACGATGATCCTCATACTGAAGCATCTGATCAAGTCGCACCAGAACTTGCTCGATCGCTACAACACGCGCATGAAGGAGATCAAGTTCGAGAACATGTACATCCGCCCCTCGGACGAGGGCCTCAACGCTGATCACATTAAGATGCTGACGGACATGGGATTCATGCATTACCATGTGATCGAGGCGCTGCGCAGCAATGCCTCACTGGAGGAGGCCACCGACTATCTGCTGAACAATCCGGAGGCGAGTGCCCTATGGCAGCCGGGCAGCAATGCAACGGGTGGGGGCTCGGGCTCTGGCTCTAGCTCTGCTCCTCCGCCGCCGCCGCCACCGCCAACAACATCTACAATGGACAGTGATGTGGAGATGGATGGCAGTGGGGCAGCTGGTGCTAATGCTACAGCACCTGTTGAGACAAATGCCTCCTCGTCCTCGTCCAGTTCGGCCAACACCGGCTATGATTACAAGCATTTGAAGCTGGTGCCGTCACTGATCTTCGATCGTTTCTGCGACGAAGCCATTTCGCGGGCCTTTGAGTTCATGGAGGCGATACCCGACACCGTCACCAGTGCCGCCGACCTCATTGCCGTTCTATATCGACGCCACAATCACCTGAACAAGCAGGTATTCGTCACCAACTTTGTACGCAACATCATCCAGTGGGTGGACTTCACCCTGCAGCTGTTTGAGCCGCCGGACAAGGCAACCGGCACCGGACCGAAGGCGTCGCGACTGGAGGAGTGTCTAACCGGTATGACGGCCACACGGCTATTCGTGCGTCTTAAAACCTCGACGCTTCTGCTCGAGGAGAGCTACAGTGATCTGCATCGTCCGCTGGTCGAGGCCATTACCGCCCAGGATGCCATGGTGTCTCTGGTTAAGCTCCTCGACTGCATGAGCCAGTGGATGCTGGAGCAGGCGAACGAAACAGCCGGCGCATCATCGCCACAGCGACCTACATCGCCGCGCTGGGTACAGAACCTGGTGGATCTGATCGATGCCATCGATAGCATCAGTCACATCCTGCAGCGCAAGGCCAACATGCGGGCGGTGAGCAGCGACACATGGCGATGGTATGACGCCTCTACGGGCAAGTGGAATGCCTACTCGGAGGCCAACAACGAACTAATACGGAATGCCTACGCGGCCGGTGAGCGGTGGCTGCACATCAACATTGGGCGTCAGCGGTGCACCGTCAGTTTGAACTGCATGACCCAGGTGAGCGAGGCATCCGGCACCCATCGTCCCGTCTTTCCCGCCTTGAAGCTAAGCGAGGCCATGGCCAATCTATACAATCCGGTGAGCCTGCACAAGGTGGAGAACCTTCTCAATCGCATTGTTCGCACTGCGCCCGACAACTCCGGCACCGTCCACACGGACGAATTGATTCCTCTGCGCCAGCTGGTCATCTCCAATGATGGCCAGACAACGGAGAATAACGATACGGAGGGTGGCGGTGGTGCCACTGAGGACAATGCCAGCGGATCTCCGCCACCGGCCATGACAACGCGCAGCAAGTCACGACAAAAGAATGCGGCTGCTGCAGCGGCTGCGAAGGTCAAATCTTCGTCATCATCATCGTCGACGTCGCCGCCCATCCCTAAGCGAACGCAAAAGATCATACTGAACGAGGAGCAGGTGGGCCTAAGCAAGTTCGACTGCGGCCGGATCATTGGCAGCATTGTTGATCTCCTCCAGCCAGCGAATCTCCTCCACAACGAGACGAAGCTGTCGCTGTTGCGTCTCTGTGCTCGACTGACGCGCAACTATGACAACGCCCAGGTCTTTATACGGCGGGGCGGTGTGCGGATGCTGCTGCATCTGCAGCAGGCCTGCAGCTTCATGGGCTTCCCCACCTATGCGATCATCATACTCCGGCATGTCCTCGAAGCGCCCCCGGTACTACAAGAAGCCATGGAACGTGTACTGGGCATGCGGGCAGCGGCCATTGTGCCGGTTGGACATCGTGACCTCATTTATGTGCTCACCCAGGTCTCAACGGCAGTGTCGCGCAATCCACAGATCTTTGTGGCCGCCGCCAAGGAGATGCTCAATTCGAGCAGCTCCACGCTGGCCGACGATGCGCGTGTAATGGTCAAGTCGAAGTTTGGTCAGCAGCCAACAGCGGCGGCCGGTGGGGCAACACAGACACCACCGGCAGCAGCAGCAGCAGCGCCAGAAAAGGACAAACTCAAGGACGATCCGCAGGTGCAGTCATCGGTGGCGGTTCTCAAGGATCTGTTGCATGGACTGGTGCAGCCATGCTGGCACTATGGCGGCACTGCCTCCACGGACCGTGGTCATGGAGCCGCTGAACTTGTGCAGCCAGACCAGCCGCCAGGCACAGCGCAGCAGGGCGGTCACGATGATGAGGTGAGTTGAATAGCCACTTCTTGCAGTTCCCCATCCAATATTAATCCCCCATTCTATCAGTTATATTTCCGTTTCCAGGAAACACATCCGGCACCCGCCACCACCACCACCAACAAGAAGCAAGGAGGAGCAGGAGCAACTGCCAATAACGCGGCCACGGACAAATTCGAGCCGTGCTGCTGCACCTGGCACATCCCCACCAGCGGCCACAGCCATGCCAAGCCCACAATCTCGCGGGCCACGCTCCTCAAGCTATTGGCCGATGCGACGCGTGCCTACCAATCGCTGGTGCCGCGCGTCCTCCTCTCGCATGTATACACGCCGGCGGACAGTCCGTTGATCTCGGCACCCCAGCAGACCTTCCTGGCCGTCCTGCTCGATCGTTTCCTGCCGCTAACACAGCGCCATCACGTACCCGAGGTGAGTACGATGACCCGAGTGCTGGTCTGCTCCCTCTCGGACTGCTATCAGCAGCCGGGCGTCCAGGTGCAGGTGGCCGAGGAGCTGCACGCCGCCGTGGCCCGGGCTCTGGCCCAGCCGGACTCATCTGAGAAGCACACGCGACTGCAGGTGCTGATGAGTCTGTTCCCCAACCTGATCGAGTCCCCGATGCTTTACGACAAGGTGCATATGCACCGCAACAACATGTACCGCGTCCTGCTGCGCCAGGGTGTCATGACCTACCTGACCAAGGTGGCGCAGTACAAGGATTTGTCAAACCACAACACCTTAAGCACTCTGGCCGCCATCCTGCGACCCATGGAGATACTGTTGCGCTTCAGTGTCTCCACCACAACGCTGGGCTCCAAGCGTCTACTCTTTGGCGGCGGCAGCGGCGGAGGAGGAGCTGCTAATGGTACCGCCGGCAGTGGCAGCAATGTGACCGGCGGCGGTGCTGGTAGCGGCACTGGTCCCGGATCGGGTAATACCTACGGTGCCATCATCAATCGTCGCCTGTATCCCCGCCTCGCCGCACGCACAGCGGTCAGTGCGGCCGTCGATCGCTCCAATGCCGCCATGGGCGGCGAGCATGTCCTGCGCGACATTATCCGGAACGTCCTATCCGATCGCCGGCACGCCTTTGAGTTCATCTTCAACTCCGACGAAATGGCTGTGGACGCGGATGAGTCCTCAGCCGCAGGCGGAGCTAGCAGTGCCAGCCGTCTCGAGCAGACGGGAGCCACCTCGGGTTCTGGCTCTGGTTCCGGTTTGGGTGGCAACGGCGTAACAGCTGCCGTCATCGATGTGGTCGAGGAGCGCAGCAATGGCGGCGATACCAGTGATCCGCCAGCCAATGCTGGCTCATCGGGCAGCGGTAGCCAATCTGGCGGCACGGGACCGGTGCGTCCAGTACTCAACTTTGACCAGCTGTGGGATGACTTCCTCCAGAGCGAGGGATTGCGCTTGGCCTCGCGGGCCATTGGCGGTAGCGGGGGATCCACCAGCGGAGGAGCCGGCAGCACTTCAGCTGCGCAGCAGAACGGCAGCAATGCAACGCGCGGAGGAGGAGGATCAGGAGGACCATCAAATGCTAATACCAATGCCAGCAATACTGGGAATAACTCTACGAACTCCGCTGATCCACGTCTCCGTAACAATCCCGATGTGGATGTAGGCGGTAGCAGCAACAGCGGCACTGGCGGCGGCAGTGGCGTCGCCAACAATGCCAGCTCCGTGAATGACAATGGTATTGGCGGTGGCGGTGGCAGTGATGGCGCCTCCACGTCGTCGGACACGGGCGGAGGACCACCGGGACCCGGTGTACGTGAGATAAACGCCTCGCTACTGGGCGATGTCAGCACCACCGACTCAGACTCGGATGCGGATGGCTCCACGGAGAACGATGAGCGCAATGAGGACGAGGAGGATGAGGATGATGAGGCGCCCGAAGAGGATGTGGATGAGCACAGCGAGACGGATGTGGACGAGGAGCGGCCGTTCATTGAGGTATTTGATGATATCTATGAGCCGGAATCATCGGAGACGGCCTCCAACGATGCCGATGTGGATGCCGATGATGATGATGACGACGACGAGGAGGATGAGGACGATGTCGACGACGATGACGATGACGATGATGATGATGGCGACGACGAAGATCGCGAGGAGCGCCAGAGCATCATCGATGCCGAGCTGGAGAACCAACTAGACATTGCCATCGCCCTGACAACCAATCCATTTCCGCGACGCAGTGCAGCGGTCAATGCTTCCGCCGATGGTTCTGCCAATCGCACGAATCCTGCCAACGACGAGGTAGATGATGATGACGAGGACGATGATGATGATGATGCGGATGGCGGCGATCCGGATGCGGATCCGGTGCGAACCGACGGCGATGCCGTAACACAGGACGAGGCCTATCTGTTCCAGCGCCTGGTTAGTCCACACTTGATGCCCACACCGCCGCCAAGTTTCCGGGTGAGGATGAACAGCTCCATTGCCCAGCCGCTGGACATTGATGTAAATGGCGGTGGCGGCGGAGGAGGAAGCAGCGGAGGTGGCAGTGGTACCGGCGGCGGTTCCGGAGCAACTGGATCAACCGGCAATTCCGGCAGCAACGGCGGCAGGGGAGGCTTCTCTCTGCGTGGCGCCACTTCATCCGCCGCCCTGCGTCCCTCGTCTAGTTCCTGGATGGCTCCCGATTTCAATTTCATTGGAGTTTCGCTCGGAGCTAGTGGCTCCAGTGGGGCCTCGGGCAGCGAAGGTGGAGGAGGAGGAGGAGGAGGAGGACCCGGCACCATCAGTGGCGAGGTGAACGCCTTTCTCGCTTCCTCGCTATCGGCCGTTGCCGGCTCTAGCAGTGCCCAGAGCATGAATAATCTCCTGGACGACCAGTCGATCAATTTGGGAGCCCCACGAGCAGGCCCCTCGGGCACCAGCAGCGCCACGAGCAGCGCCGCCGGCGGCGGTGGCGCAAGCAGCGGCACTGCCACGGCCCAGCATCCGAACGCCACGCTCTGCACCAACGGTGTGCGGCGTCGACTGCTCTACTTGGACCAACAGTACTGCGTATGCATGCCCACACACCAGAATCCCACGGAGGAGACCCAATTGGAGACCTTCACGCAGGATGGTGAGTTTAAAAAGATTCCTCGGGTAGGAACATTCCCTCTTAATCTCTTTACCTGCGCTCATCTTGACAGCTCTCCACTGGTGGTTGGAGGAGGCCAAGGCATTGGACATGGAAAGCCAGACGGACGCCTGTCTGTATGCCGCCCACTTTCTCCTACCGCATCTCTACAAGGAGCTAAAGGCATCGCACCAGCAGCTCAAACAGGAGGAAGCTGCGCGCTTGGCGGCGGCCACAGCAACAGCAACAGCTGCAGCAGCAGCAGCATCAGCATCAGCAACAACAACAAGCACCGCAGCAACTGGGCCAACTCCTGCCTCTACCCTTGCAACGACAACGGCCGGAGGAGCATCCACTACGACGGGAGGAAGCAGCACCAACAGCAGCACCACCCTAGTGGTGCCACCAGTAGCTGCCTCTGCCACGGGCGGAACCAACCGGCGCAGCTCGATACCCGTGCTGATTCCCTCGTGCTTTGGCTTAAACAACAGCAGTGCAGCACCGGGAGCAGCGGGAGCGGAAGCCAGTGGCTCCTCCAACGATGGAGGAACCACCGCCAGCCCATTCCTACAACTACCAACCACAAGTGAGTACAAAGAAGCCATATTTCCAGAGCTATAACTAATAGCCTCGCCCTCGACAGTTTCCAATAATACAGGCGTTGGAGCAGACTCGCAGACATCGTCGACTACGACAACGGCGACGACTCGGGGACACCGACGTGGGCGTCCTGGTGCCCAGTCCTTCTTTAACATATACGCCGAAATAGATCTGACCAACGAAACGGATAGCCAGGGCGACACCTCGACCAATCCAACAACAACTGGCGAGAGTGCCGAGGCCACTTCGGCCTCTTCAACCGAAGGAGCTGGAGCAGGAGCAGGACAAGGAACAGGACAAGGAACAGATGTGCAGCCATCGCAGAACTTGTTCTCCAACTCGACGCCTTCGGCGGCGGTCACTCGTAGTCCGCGTATACCGGTGGCTCTGCCCTCGCCGACCAGCGCCCGGCGTCCGTACTCCCGTCTGGATGATGCAGAGCTCCTACTGATGCAGGTACATAGCCCACACATATCCTGTCTTGCCTTTACTTTTCACCCAACATATTTCCTTTGCTTTCCTTGCAGCTGGCCGATCGCCAGACGTCGCGCAGTCGCCCCGTGAACAGCAGCCTGTATCCCTCGGCGCGTGCCGTATCCGCGCTGATTGGCAATCGTCCCGTCAATCGCGACCTGCCCGCCCGCCTGCAGCGTCGCGTTCAGGCCCATAACAGCTTAGTTGGACGCAACGTTCCCACAGGAGCGGGACCAGGATCGCCCACGAGCATGGTCATGGCAATGTTGGAACAGCAACGGAATGCTTCATCTGCACCACCGACCACGGTCAATCGAAACTTTGGCCTGCCCTCATCTTTGGAGGTGGATGTGGTGGATGTGCTACCCAGAATATTGGGTATGCCGCTGCCGGAGGATGAGGTTGTGCAAATTGAGCCGCAGATGCTGCCGCCGCCACCGCCACCAATCATTGATACGTCGGCGGTAATCATTGACGATGATGACGATGATGATGATGACGAGGACGAGGACGATGACGAACCTCTGGATCGCTGGGCCACCAATATTCTGCCGCATCAACATCCGGACACGCGCGAGGAGTGGCTGAATCAGGCGGTAGATGCTGTGGCAGCCGTTGCAGCAGCAGCCGCGGAGAGTGTCGCAGATACGGCCAGGCTGAGGGAGATGGACGCAGCAGAAGCCGCTGCTGTTGCCCAATCAGAGGCAACAACAGGGGAATCGACAGGAGCCACAGGCAACACAGAGGAGTCTTCCGCCGCAGGTACCGGTACTGGTGGAGCAGCAGCAACAGCAGCAGCGGCGGCAGCAGGAGGAGGAGGAGGAGCTGCTAGTGGAGCTAGCAGCACCATCACCGATATGAGCCCCGAGGTGCGGGCCGCTCTTGGTGATCTGGAGGTGCCCGAGGGCGTTGATCCCTCATTTTTGGCCGCCCTGCCCAGCGAGATGCGCGAGGAGGTGATCCAGGAGCATCTGCGTATGCAGCGCATCCGCCAGCGAGCGCAGCAGAATGCCATCCAGATCGCTCACGACTCCCTGGTGGAGGTGAATCCCGAATTCCTAGCCGCCCTGCCCCTCAACATACAGTCGGAGGTGCTGATGCAGCAGCGCATTGAGCAGCAGCGCCAGGCGGCGCAGAGCGCCAATCCGGAGGATCCCGTGGACACGGCCGCCTTCTTCCAGAACCTGCCCGAGAATCTGCGCCAAGCGGTAAGTTTTCCAGGTTCCAGGTTAATTTTTTGTATTTATATTCAATCCCGATCGCCTCCTGCAGATACTGACGGACATGGAGGAGTCGCAGATAGCGAGTTTGCCGCCAGAGCTGGTCGCCGAGGCACAGTTCCTGCGTCGCGACTGGGAGTCGCGCAACGGTGCCCGCATGGATGCCCATCCGCCCAGCAGCAATCCGTTGTGTAAGTATTCCATAGTTTCCCTTGAAAGAAACATCTCGAAACCCGTGTTTCCTCCCTCCTCCAGCTCGCTTCCAGACCACGCTCCAGAGCCTGGAGGAGGCGCGCTGGCACAACTCCATTTGGTACGATGCCAGCGGCAATGCCCAGCCCCAGCATCACCAGCACACCACTATCGTCCACCATCACGCGCATCCGCATCAATTGGCACCTATGGGTAAGCCATTGGCCCTACTGATGATGGAGGATGAGAACATCCTGCTCGATCCCGATTCGCTGGCCACGCTGCTGCTCTTCCTGTTCGTCGAGGACCAGAAGGTCTACAGCATGCGGCTGCATCGCGTCATTAGGAATCTGTGCCATCACGAGCCCACCCGCGACTGGATCATCAATGCTTTGATCAGCATCGTCCAGAAGACCAACGAGGACAATGCCACCTTTGGCGGTGGGGCCGGCGCCGGCCAGGCGGGCAGCAAGCCCGAATGGCTTAAGCTCCGTGTGGACGCAGCCTTTGGCTACAAGAGCAACATCTTTTTGATCAATCGCCTGTACGAGGGCAGTGCCCGGAGCATCAGCATCAATCCGCAGGCGGCGCAGATGATAGTCCGCAACTGCCTGGACCTGCTCTTCGTCCTGGCCAAGCACTATCCGTCCAGCTTTGTGCCCTACAATCGCGAGGTGAAGGCACGCCGCATCCTCAGTGCTGTCTTTGGCATGCCATCGCCCACAGTGGGTGGTGCAGGGGGTCCGGGAAGTATGCCTTGGCCCACAGTGAGCGGAGGAGCAGGTGGAGCAGGAGCAGCTGCATCTCGTCTGGACGAAGCAGCGCCACCAGGTGGCACTCTGGACTTCCGTTCCCGCTTCTGCCGCTATCAAGTGGCCAATCGATTGCGCGGCATGCTCGACGATCCGCCAGCAGCGTCCGCGTCCTCCTCGAAGCCGAAGCCCACCACTCCATTGGACGAGGCGCCATCCACATCGAAGGCGGCGGCAGCCAAGGCGGCGGCCAGCGCCAGCAAAGTGTCCAGCGGCAGTGGCAACCAATCAGTTCCGTACCAAACAAACGCCAAGAACTTCTGGGACGTCGTCCTAAACATCGACAGGCAGACGGAGCTGCGTATGTCGCATGTGGCACAGTTTCCGCTTACCTCGCAGCCGGCCTGGGAGTGGCAGGCGAACACCGCCGACTTCCTATCCTTCAGCGATTCGCCGTTCGGCCAGCTCCTTGAAATGCTGCCGTACAAGGTGATCTGCCGTTCGCCCCACCTCACCGATATGCTGGTCAAGCTCCTCGCCTCGCTTAGCACCGAGCTGCCCAAGGAGGAGGAGCCGCTCAACGATGCCCAGATGCCGCCGTTGATACCCATTGGACAGGCGGCGGCAGCTGCCGCAGCCGCTGCAACATCTGAGATGGCGGCCAGCGAGATTGGTGATGGCCTAGCCACCACGAACACAGAGCTGGCCACTCCGGCTGGCGGTAATCCGGCCTCGGGCGATGGAAGTACGGGCATGAAGCCGCCACAGCTACCGACACTGAGTGTGGCTTTGCCGGTGACGCCGCCAAAGCCAAGGCGTAAGATCTATGCCAAGAATTTCTCGCAGCTGCAGCTGGTCATCGAGGTGCTGACCCACCAGTGCGGCACCACCGAGGGCCTGGACAATGTGGCCAAGTTGATAGTAAATCTGACGCAGTGCTCCCAGGCCTCCAATGCCATATTCATTCAGTACTTGACGGCCGCCATCCTAGGACTGGCCGAGGAGGTGCGTCAGGCCATCCAGACGCTGCTAAACGAGATTCGCTCGTACAACAGCCAGCATGGCGTCCAGGCTAGCACATCGCAGAAAGCCTCCGTAACCGCTTCGACCTCAGCTGGTTCCTCCGGCTCTGCCGGCGCCAGTCTTCTGCCCAATCTGGCCGTTCAGGAGGGCATCATGCAGGATCGCTTTACCGCCGAGCATGTGATCATATCGGCGCCAAAGAACGCCAAGCCGACGTGCGAGCTACAGTTGCCGTCGATGAAGAAGCTCATGTCGAACTCCTCCGCCCAGCCCTACTTCCTGCGCACCTTGAAGATCTTTATGCAGGTGCGCGACATGTACGAGGCGCCGCCGGATATCCTGCCGACGGTCGCTAGCTCTACCTCTGGAGCACCCGAACCTGCAGCTGGCTCCGGCGGTGATAACAATGAGGAGGACGATATAATTGACATTTTGGGCGAGCCGCCGTCCGGTAGCAGCAGCATCTGGGATTCAGCCATTGCGGCCACCGAGTCGCTCAGCACAGGACCCTCGCCGCCGCCCCTCTCCTCCTTCAGCATGGACACCAATCAGCAGCAGCAGCAGGAGTCGGCGCAGCCGAGGAATGGCGACGACGAAGAGGAGGAGGAGGATGATGATGAAGACGATTACGTCAATGTGGATGCTGCCTTGGGACGTGAACAGCCAACGGCCAAGTCGACGACCACCAACAATAACACCAACAACAATAACAAGCCCACGTTGAGCCAGATCCTCTGCCTGGACGTGCTGTGGCACACGCTCAGCGAGTGCCTGGTGGCGCTCGAGGAGTCCAAGGACGAATTTGCCGTTTTGGTGCTACAGCCCACCGTGGAGGCCTTCTTCCTCATCCATGCCTCGCATCGCAATGCGGTGAAGAAGCCCCGGATTGGCAGCGCCATAGCCAGTGTCTTGGGACTGCGCTCTTTGACCAGCCAAAGCGGCAGAGCTTTTGCCGCCGCTGAAGCGGCAGCAGAGGCGGCTACCCGCCGGTTGCGCCAGAGTCCCCCACCGATGGACGATGCCAGCAGCGTCAACACGCTCAGTTCGAACGATGGTAAGTGTTCAACTTCTACTAGTTTCTGTTCCTACTATATTTTCACCCTGACCCCGCCAGATGAGTCGCGAATGCAGGAGGGCGCCACCACCAGCAGCAGCAGCAACAACACAACCCCGCTGAGTGCCCACGAAGCACAGCTGCGGCAGGACCGTCACAAATTCCTGCAATTTGCCGAGAAGCACCGCACCGTCCTCAATCAGATCCTGCGCCAATCGCCCACCCACCTTTCCGATGGCCCCTTCGCCGTCCTGGTGGACCATACGCGCATCCTGGACTTTGATGTCAAGCGCAAGTACTTCCAAACGGAGCTGGAGCGTCTGGACGAGGGCATACGGCGCGAGGAGCACACGGTCAGTGTACGTCGGGTGACCGTCTTCGAGGACTCGTTCCGTGTCCTGTACCGCCTGGGGCCGGAGGAGTGGAAGAATCGCTTCTACATCGTCTTTGAAGGTACGTTTTTTCCTTTTGGAGAGTTAATATGGTTAAATTAACTTGATGTCGTGCTCTTCCATTTGCAGATGAAGAGGGCCAGGATGCGGGCGGACTGCTGCGTGAGTGGTATGTGATTATATCCCGCGAGATCTTCAATCCGATGTATGCCCTGTTCTGCGTCTCCCCCGGCGACCGGGTCACCTACATGATCAATCCCTCCAGCCACGCCAATCCCAATCACCTGAGCTACTTTAAGTTCGTCGGCCGCGTAATTGGTAAGAATTTGCCTGGGAATAACCCTTAATTTCTTTCCTCTTAAAATGCTTCTCTTTCTCCTTTCTGCTATCCAGCCAAGGCCGTGCACGACAACAAGCTGTTGGAGTGCTACTTCACCCGGTCCTTCTACAAGCACATCCTGGGCAAGCAGGTGAAACACACCGACATGGAGTCGCAGGACTATGAGTTCTACAAGGGCCTCGACTATCTCATGAAGAACGACATCTCCACGCTGGGCTACGAACTGACATTCTCCACGGAGGTGCAGGAGTTCGGCGTCACCCAGATCCGTGATCTCAAGCCCAATGGCCGTGACATACCCGTTACCGAGGAGAACAAGTTCGAGTATGTGCAGCTGGTGTGTCAGCTCAAGATGAGCGGCTCCATACGACAGCAGTGAGTATTTCCATTTCCGCGAAAATAACTGGCATTCAGAAATAACTAAAATAACAAGCTACTATTAAATTGAGTGGTTTTTAGCTAATGATAAGATTTACCCAACTCACTCTTTCTCTCTCTTTCTGTTTCCCTACCCTAGATTGGACGCCTTCCTTGAGGGCTTCTACGACATTATTCCAAAGCATTTAATATCGATATTCAACGAACAGGAACTGGAACTTCTCATATCCGGCCTGCCGGATATTGATATTGAAGATCTAAAGGCCAATACCGAGTACCACAAATACACGTCCAAATCGGCGCAGGTAAGATCATGCTCCCGATGCCCATCCATCCATCTCGCTCTACATCACCCTCTCCTTCCCTTTCAGATACAATGGTTCTGGCGCGCTCTGCGCAGCTTCGATCAGGCGGACCGAGCCAAATTCCTGCAGTTCGTGACGGGGACCTCGAAGGTGCCGCTGCAGGGTTTTGGCTCGCTGGAGGGCATGAATGGCATACAAAAGTTCCAGATACACCGCGACGATCGATCCACAGATCGCCTGCCCTGCGCCCACACCTGGTAAGTTCCCAAACGAGATACATATAAATATGCTGCGGAATTTATACTAATTATCGGGATTTCTCATCCTTTAGCTTCAACCAACTGGATCTGCCCATGTACAAGTCATACGACAAGCTGCGCAGCTGCTTGCTTAAGGCCATACACGAATGCTCCGAGGGCTTTGGGTTCGCTTAAGGTGGGAACAGAAAGCAGCTGCAGCCACTCACTATTCCTAGGATGAGATATGATAACAGAGAAGAGAGAGAACAGCCACTGCAAATGTGCGATAGATGAGGAAGTGTCAGAAAGAGAAACTGCATACATACATAGCATACACACGGTACATATAGTTAAATAGTATATATAAAAATGTTGAATTAATTATTAATTTTCGCGCCTATATATATACAATATATATTTTCCTAAATTTTCAAAAGAAAAACCGATACAAATCGAAGAAAGCATGCAAAAAAAAAATACTAAAAAAAAAAAAACGAATCAAGAAAACTAAATCCAAAAACGAACATAAGAAAACTGATGCATTATTCGTATTCGATTTCAATCTTCAAACTATGCGTAACTCATTTTACAAAATATTCACTTTTTCCCTCCTTTTTGTTTGCCGCAGAATCTATAAAGAAATTTCTATTCGAATTGCCACACACATTTTAATTTGAACACAAACCCGAAAATAGGAAAGAAAAAAAAAACAAACAAAAAAATAAGCAAAACATACGCGTAGTAATATAGAGAAAGCAAATGCACATAAACAAGAAACTAAACCGAAAACACAAGAAAACAACGCAACACAACATACACACAGGTTATACGCTTTTGTTTCGTATTTACTTAAGTGAATTTACCGAAGATGATGGTTGGCAGGTGGAAATAATTAAATGGATTAAAGTATTTTGATGTAAGAGAAATAAGTCCCTATGTTATGCATTTTATGTTTATTACCTTGTTTGGAATTATATTGAGCCTGAGCCAGCCGCAGATGTAACTTAAGGAGAATGGAGAATAAAATAAGAGAGTAAGCGCTCATTTATCATAATACATTTTTCAGATTATCACTTTTTCTGGTTCCTATGTAGGATAGAATCCGGGGATTATTGGCAATTTACAATACTTGACTTGCTTTAAATGTGGGAGAAGGCATTTCGGAAAAATATATTGTGAGCTAAGCTGGAATTTGACAATTTTTCAGACCAAATCTGCAAGATTTCTGATTCAAGAGGATCGTCAAGTATTTATTATATTATTTTTAAATATGTCCTGAATATGTGAATGAATTTTCGAATATTTCCGCCAGAAAGTATATTTTCTAGAATCTTATACGGATTTAGAATATAGTTTCCGATATAGTTAAGAAATATATCTGATACTTCCAAGATTTTTGAATATTTTTCTGAGGTATTTTAGTATATTTGCGGTATATTTAACCCATCCTGGGACGGTCACACTGAGACCATAAGTGACTGGGCGTCGGCGCACACAATGGATTTGTTTATACGCAAGGAGCTGATCTTCGCCAACGGCACCGGACTAGAGGACGTGGTGCCGAACTGCCAGAAGCTGCTCGCCTGGCTGCGCACCTGCCAGGAGGAGATGGTGTCGCAGCACCGGCATCTGCGGCTCAGTCAGTCGCTGGTCGAGTCCATGGTGAAGGCCACTTTGTATCTCTTCGAGTGCCACGATCGCTTTGGGGAGGCGCTGACGGAACGCTGCGACTCGCACGGCTTCTTCGGCAGCACCTCGACGGACGACACACGGCGCCAGTGTATCCGAGAGCTGTGCACCTCCATAGTTAACACGCGACGCGGCGAAGAGCATGCGCCCATGCTGCATCTGATGCACAAGAGTCTGGTGGAGTTACAGTCGGCATGGAGTGTTATACGGGAACTGGAT
This sequence comes from Drosophila parvula, assembly GCA_018904695.1. Lineage (NCBI taxonomy): Eukaryota > Metazoa > Arthropoda > Insecta > Diptera > Drosophilidae > Drosophila > Drosophila parvula. The sequence continues at coordinate 56,665 of JAEIIG010032095.1, forward strand.
TGGACGCAGATGCACCAGTCGGAAGCGCTGACCAGCGAGGAAATGGTCAGAGCCGATCTACAGCAGATGCGACGCCTGGTGAAACGAATCGGCCGATTGCACAGCGTCCAGGACATGGAGACTGCTCTGCATCGCTCCCTGCAGCTGATGGGTTTCGAGGTCTGGCTGCACCTCTTTCGGGAACCCAGGGAGAGCAGCATCCATCTCGACTGCCACCTGCTGCGCAACATGATTTGTGATACGCTGTCGGAAGGCACCTCCGACGCCTGCTCAAGCTTCCTGCACAATATCTTCACATTCGTCTCACTGCCCGCCAACGAGATGAGATTCTGGGCCTGCCTGGAGCATGGCCGCCTGGCCGGCAGCCTAATCGCCTACCTGATCGGCTACTGGGGCCGTCAACTGCCCTACTTGGATCTGGAGGAGATGCAGCTAACTCCGGAGGCGCCCTCCATTCAAACGGTCCAGTTACCCGTTAACGAGGCCACCTATGTTACCCATCTGATGCTGGCCCCGTGCTCCCCGTGCCGCCAGGAGTTCCACCATCAGCTGCGCCCGCTTCTGCCTACCGCTGCCGGTGGCCAGTTGCTGCAGCTGCTCAATAAAGTCGCCTACGTTTATAGTTAAAGCACACTCTTTAATCGGTTTTGGGCAGGAACTCGCAGTTGCCGTCGACCAGGCGGACCACCTTCTCGCCCTTTTCCGCCAGAATCTCCTCGATGTTGCGCTTGCCCTCGAGGTCCGTGAACCAGTTGAGGTTGTCGGCGATGAGGTGGTGATTGGAGCAGCCCTCGCAGGTGACAATGACAACGCCGCGTTGGTAGGCCACCTTCGAAATGGTTTTCATGTTGCGCGTTTGGCACACCTTGCACGTGTAGATCAGCTGCATCTTCGTCTGGAGCTCGGCCAGGGGAATGCTATTAGTGGCCACCGACTTGTCCACATCTTGCTGGTGGGGAAAGTGAGAGGTGGGAGAGTGTTAAAGTATAATGGCTAGCTAAATCCTATTTAAAATGTAAAAATAATGCCTAATATAATGATTTAAAATAGGAAACCATAACTTAATAACTTAAAAAGACTAAATAAATAAATAAATATAACTGTATTGTCTTTTATTTATTTTTTTCCTTTTA